>JANJXV010001267.1:0-159470 GCA_024803745.1 Megascapheus bottae | reverse complement strand
GAATGGAGGTGCGTGAAGTCACAATGCACGTGTGTGAACTCATAGAATGGAGGTGTCTGAAGTCAGAATGGAGTTGTGTGAAGTCATAGTATGGTGGTGTGCGAAGTCAGAATGGAGGTGTGTGAAGTCATAGAATGGAGGTGTGTGAAGTCAGAATGGAGGTGTGTGAACTCATAGAATGGAGCTGTGTGAAGGCACAATGGAGGTGTGTGAAGTCATAGAATGGAGGTGTGTGAAGTCACAGAATGGAGGTGTGTGAAGTCATAGAATGGAGCTGTGTGAAGTCAGATTGGAGTTGTGTGAAGTCACAGAATGGAGGTGTGTGAACTCAGAATGGAGGTGTGTGAAGTCACAGAATGAAGGTCTGTAAAGTCATAGAATGGATGTGTGTGAAGTCATAGAATGGATGTGTGTGAAGTCATAATGGAGGTGTGTGAAGTCACAGAATTGAGGTGTGTGAAGTCACAGAATGGAGGTTTGTGAAGTCATAGAATGGAGGTGTGTGCAGTCATAGAATGGAGGTGTGGGAAGTCATAGAATGGATGTTTGTGAAGTAAGAATGAAGGTGTGTTAAGTCACAGAATGGAGGTGTGTGAAGGCACAGAATGGAGGTGTGTGAAGTCATAGAATGGAGCTGTTTGAAGTCAGAATGGAGGTGTGTGAAGTCACAGAATGGAGGTGTGTGAACTCAGAATGGTCGTGTGTGAAGTCACAGAATGGAGGTGTGTTAAGTCACAGAACGGAGGTGTTTGAACTCAGAATGGAGGTGTGTGAAATCAAAGAATGGAGGTGTGTGAAGTCATAGAATGGAGGTGTGTGAAATCATAGAATGGAGGTGTGGGAAGGCATAGAGTGGAGCTGTGTGAAGTCAGATTGGAGGTGTGCGAAGTCACCGAATGGAGGTGTGTGAAGTCATTGAATGGAGCTGGGTGAAGTCAGAATGGAGGTGTGTGAAGTCACAGAATTCAGGTGTGTGAACTCAGAACGGAGGTGTGTGAAGTCACAGAATCTAGGTGTGTGAAGTCATAGAATGGAGGTGTGTGAAGTCATAGAATTGAGGTGTGTGAAGTCATAATGGAGGTGTGTGAAGTCACAGAATTGAGGTGTGTGAAGTCACAGAATGGAGGTATGTGAAGTCATAGAATGGAGGTGTGTGAAGTCAGAACGGAGGTGTGTGAAATCATAGAATGGAGGTGTGAGAAGTCAAAGAATGGAGGTGTGTGAAGTCATCGAATGGAGGTGTGTGAAGTCATGGAATGGAGGTGTGTGAAGTCACAGAATGGAGGTGTGTGAAGTCAGAATGGAGTTGTGTGAAGTCATAGAATGGAGCGGTGTGAAGTCAGAAGGGAGGTGTGTGAAGTCATAGAATGGAGGTGTGTGATGTCAGAATGGAGATGTGTGAACTCATAGAATGGAGGTGTGTGAAGTCACAATGGAGGTGTGTGAAATCATAGAATGGAGGTGTGTGAAGTCACAGTATGGAGGTGTGTGAAGTCATAGAATGAAGCTGTGTGAAGTGAGAATTGAGGTGTGTGAAGTCACAGAATGGAGGTGTGTGAAGTCACAGAATGGAGGTGTGAAGTCATAGAATGGAGGTGTGTGAAGTCATAGAATGCAGGTGTGTGAAGTCATAATGAAGGTGTGTGAAGTCACAGAATGGAGGTGTGTGAAGGCACAGAATGGAGGTGTGTGAAGTCATTGAATGGAGCTGTGTGAAGGCACAGAATGGAGGTGTGTGAAGTCATAGAATGGAGGTGTGTGAAGTCATAATGTAGGTGTGTGAAGTCACAGAATTGAGGTGTGTGAAGTCACAGAATGGAGGTGTGTAAAGTCATAGAATGGAGGTGTGTGAAGTCATAGAAGGGAGGTGTGTGAAGTCATAGAATGAATGTTTCTGAAGTAAGAATGAAGGTGTGTTAAGTCATAAAGTGGAGATGTATGAAGGCACAGAATGGAGGTGTGTGAAGTCATAGAATGGAGCTGTGTGATGTCAGAATGGAGGTGTGTGAAGTCATAGAATGGAGGTGTGTGAACTCAAAATGGAGATGTGTGAAGTCAAAAAATGGAGGTGTGTGAAGTCGAAGAATGGAAGTGTGTGAAGTCATAGAATGGAGGTGTGTGAAGTCATTGAATGGAGGTGTGTGAAGTCATAGAATGGAGGTGTGTGAAGTCACAGAATTTATGTTTGTGAAGTCAGAATGGAGGTGTGTGAAGTCAGAATGGAGGTGTGTGAAGTCATAGAATGGAGGTGTGTGAAGTCATAGAATGGACGTGTGTGAAGTCATAGAAGGGAGGTGTGTGAAGTCAGAATGGAGGTGTGTGAAGTCATAGAATGGAGGTGTGTGAAGTCATAATGTAGGTGTGTGAAGTCACAGAATTGAGGTGTGTGAAGTCACAGAATGGAGGTGTGTAAAGTCATAGAATGGAGGTGTGTGAAGTCATAATGTAGGTGTGTGAAGTCACAGAATTGAGGTGTGTGAAGTCACAGAATGGAGGTGTGTAAAGTCATAGAATGGAGGTGTGTGAAGTCATAGAAGGGAGGTGTGTGAAGTCATGGAATGAATGTTTGTGAAGTAAGAATGAAGGTGTGTTAAGTCATAAAGTGGAGATGTGTGAAGGCACAGAATGGAGGTGTGTGAATTCATAGAATGGAGCTGTGTGAAGTCAGAATGGAGGTGTGTGAAGTCATAGAATGGAGGTGTGTGAACTCACAATGGAGATGTGTGAAGTCAAAAAATGGAGTTGTATGAAGTCGAAGAATGGAAGTGTGTGAAGTCATAGAATGGAGGTGTGTGAAGTCATCGAATGGAGGTGTGTGAAGTCATAGAATGGAGGTGTGTGAACTCAGAGAATGGAGGTGTGTGAACTCAGAATGGAGGTGTGTGAAATCACAGAACGGAGATTTGTGAAGTCATAGAATAGAAGTGCGTAAAGTCATATAATGGAAGTTTCTGAAGTAAGAATGAAGGTGTGTGAAGTCATAGAGTGAAGGTTTGTGAAGTCAAAATGGAGGTGTGTGAACTCATAGAATGGAGGTGTGTGAACTCATAGAATGGAGGTGTGTGAAGTCATGGAAAGGAGGTGTGTGAAGTCAAACAATAAAGGTGTGTGAAGTCAAACAATAAAGGTGTGTGAAGTCACAGAATGGAGGTGTGTGAAATCACAGAATGGAGGTGTGTGAAGTCAAAAAGGTGGTGTGTAGAGTCACAAAAGGAGGTGTGTGAACTCATAGAATGGAGGTGTGTGAAGTCAAAGAATGGAGGTGTGTGAAGGCATTGAATGGAGGTGTGTGAAGTCATGGAATGGAGGTGTGTGAACTCACAGAATGGAGGTGTGTGAAGTCAGAATGGAGTTGTGTGAAGTTATAGAATGGAGGGGTGTGAAGTCAGAATGGAGGTGTGTGATGTCATAGAATGGAGGTGTGTGAAGTCAGAATGGAGGTGTGAGAACTCATAGAATGGAGGTGTGTGAAGTCAGAATGGAGGTGTGTGAAGTCATAGAATGGAGGTGTGTGAAGTCATAATGTAGGTGTGTGAAGTCACAGAATTGAGGTGTGTGAAGTCACAGAATGGAGGTGTGTAAAGTCATAGAATGGAGGTGTGTGAAGTCATAGAATGAATGTTTGTGAAGTAAGAATGAAGGTGTGTTAAGTCATAAAGTGGAGATGTGTGAAGGCACAGAATGGAGGTGTGTGAAGTCATAGAATGGAGCTGTGTGAAGTCAGAATGGAGGTGTGTGAAGTCATAGAATGGAGGTGTGTGAACTCAAAATGGAGATGTGTGAAGTCAAAAAATGGAGGTGTGTGAAGTCGAAGAATGGAAGTGTGTGAAGTCATAGAATGGAGGTGTGTGAAGTCATTGAATGGAGGTGTGTGAAGTCATAGAATGGAGGTGTGTGAAGTCACAGAATTGATGTTTGTGAAGTCAGAATGGAGGTGTGTGAAGTCAGAATGGAGGTGTGTGAAGTCATAGAATGGAGGTGTGTGAAGTCATAGAATAGAGGTGTGTGAAGTCACAGAATTGATGTTTGTGAATTCAGAATGGAGGTGTGTGAACTCACAATGGAGGTGTGTGAAGTCAAAGAATGGAGGTGTGTGAAGTAACAGAATTGATGTTTGTGAAGTCAGAATGGAGGTGTGTGAAGTCAGAATGGAGGTGTGTGAAGTCATAGAATGGAGGTGCGTGAAGTCACAATGCACGTGTGTGAACTCATAGAATGGAGGTGTCTGAAGTCAGAATGGAGTTGTGTGAAGTCATAGTATGGTGGTGTGCGAAGTCAGAATGGAGGTGTGTGAAGTCATAGAATGGAGGTGTGTGAAGTCAGAATGGAGGTGTGTGAACTCATAGAATGGAGCTGTGTGAAGTCACAATGGAGGTGTGTGAAGTCATAGAATGGAGGTGTGTGAAGTCACAGAATGGAGGTGTGTGAAGTCATAGAATGGAGCTGTGTGAAGTCAGATTGGAGTTGTGTGAAGTCACAGAATGGAGGTGTGTGAACTCAGAATGGAGGTGTGTGAAGTCACAGAATGAAGGTCTGTAAAGTCATAGAATGGAGGTGTGTGAAGTCATAGAATGGATGTGTGTGAAGTCATAATGGAGGTGTGTGAAGTCACAGAATTGAGGTGTGTGAAGTCACAGAATGGAGGTTTGTGAAGTCATAGAATGGAGGTGTGTGCAGTAATAGAATGGAGGTGTGGGAAGTCATAGAATGGATGTTTGTGAAGTAAGAATGAAGGTGTGTTAAGTCACAGAATGGAGGTGTGTGAAGGCACAGAATGGAGGTGTGTGAAGTCATAGAATGGAGCTGTTTGAAGTCAGAATGGAGGTGTGTGAAGTCACAGAATGGAGGTGTGTGAACTCAGAATGGTCGTGTGTGAAGTCACAGAATGGAGGTGTGTTAAGTCACAGAACGGAGGTGTTTGAACTCAGAATGGAGGTGTGTGAAATCAAAGAATGGAGGTGTGTGAAGTCATAGAATGGAGGTGTGTGAAATCATAGAATGGAGGTGTGGGAAGGCATAGAGTGGAGCTGTGTGAAGTCAGATTGGAGGTGTGCGAAGTCACCGAATGGAGGTGTGTGAAGTCATTGAATGGAGCTGGGTGAAGTCAGAATGGAGGTGTGTGAAGTCACAGAATTGAGGTGTGTGAACTCAGAACGGAGGTGTGTGAAGTCACAGAATCTAGGTGTGTGAAGTCATAGAATGGAGTTGTGTGAAGTCATAGAATTGAGGTGTGTGAAGTCATAATGGAGGTGTGTGAAGTCACAGAATTGAGGTGTGTGAAGTCACAGAATGGAGGTATGTGAAGTCATAGAATGGAGGTGTGTGAAGTCAGAACGGAGGTGTGTGAAATCATAGAATGGAGGTGTGAGAAGTCAAAGAATGGAGGTGTGTGAAGTCATCGAATGGAGGTGTGTGAAGTCATGGAATGGAGGTGTGTGAAGTCACAGAATGGAGGTGTGTGAAGTCAGAATGGAGTTGTGTGAAGTCATAGAATGGAGCGGTGTGAAGTCAGAAGGGAGGTGTGTGAAGTCATAGAATGGAGGTGTGTGATGTCAGAATGGAGATGTGTGAACTCATAGAATGGAGGTGTGTGAAGTCACAATGGAGGTGTGTGAAATCATAGAATGGAGGTGTGTGAAGTCACAGTATGGAGGTGTGTGAAGTCATAGAATGAAGCTGTGTGAAGTGAGAATTGAGGTGTGTGAAGTCACAGAATGGAGGTGTGTGAAGTCACAGAATGGAGGTGTGAAGTCATAGAATGGAGGTGTGTGAAGTCATAGAATGCAGGTGTGTGAAGTCATAATGAAGGTGTGTGAAGTCACAGAATGGAGGTGTGTGAAGGCACAGAATGGAGGTGTGTGAAGTCATTGAATGGAGCTGTGTGAAGGCACAGAATGGAGGTGTGTGAAGTCATAGAATGGAGGTGTGTGAACTCACAATGGAGGTGTGTGAAGTCAAAGAATGGAGGTGTGTGACGTCATAGAAAGGAATTGTATGAAGTCATAGAATGGAGGTGTGTGAAGCGAGAATTGAGGTGTGTGAAGTCAGAGAATTGAGGTGTGTGAACTCAGAATGGAGGTGTGTGAAGACACAGAATGGAGGTTTGTGAAGTCATAGAATGGAGGTGTGTGAAGTCATAGAATGGATGTTCCTGAAGTAGAATGAAGGTGTGTGAAGTCACAGAATCGAGGTGTGTGAAGTCAAAATGGAGGTGTGCGAACTCATAAAATGGAGATGTGTGAAGTCATGGAATGGAGGTGTGTGAAGTCCAAAAATGGAGGTGTGTGAAGTCAAACAATGGTGGTGTGTGAAGTCACAAAATGGAGGTGTGTGAAGGCATCGAATGGAATTGTGTGAAGTCATAGAATGGAGGTGTGTGAAGTCATAATGGAGGTGTGTGAAGTCATAGAATGGAGGTGTGTGAACTCATAGTATGGTGGTGTGTGAAGTCACAATGGAGGTATATGAAGTCATAGAATGGTGGTGTGTGAAGTCACAGAATGGAGGTGTGGAAGTCATAGAATGGAGGTGTGTGAAGTCAGAATGGAGGTGTGTGAAGTCATAGAATGGAGGTGTGTGAAGTCATAATGTAGGTGTGTGAAGTCACAGAATTGAGGTTTGTGAAGTCACAGAATGGAGGTGTGTAAAGTCATAGAATGGAGGTGTGTGAAGTCATAGAATGGAGGTGTGTGGAGTCATAGAATGAATGTTTGTGAAGTAAGAATGAAGTTGTGTTAAGTCATAAAATGGAGATGTGTGAAGGCACAGAATGGAGGTGTGTGAAGTCATAGAATGTAGCTGTGTGAACTCACAATGGAGATGTGTGAAGTCAAAAAATAGAGGTGGTGAAGTCAAAGAATGGAAGTGTGTGAAGTCATAGAATGGAGGTGAGTGAAGTCATAGAATGGAGGTGTGTGAAGTCATACAATGGAGGTGTGTGAAGTCACAGAATTGATGTTTGTGAAGTCATAGAATGGAGGTGTGTGAAGTCATAGAATCTAGGTGTGTGAAGTCACAGAATTGATGTTTGTGAATTCAGAATGGAGGTGTGTGAACTCACAATGGAGGTGTGTGAAGTCAAAGAATGGTGGTGTGTGAAGTCACAGAATTGATGTTTGTGAAGTCAGAATGGAGGTGTGTGAAGTCAGAATGGAGGTGTGTGAAGTCATAGAATGGATATATGTGAAGTCACAATGCACGTGTGTGAACTCATAGAATGGAGGTGTCTGAAGTCAGAATGGAGTTGTTTGAAGTCATAGAATGGAGCTGTGTGAAGTCAGATTGGAGTTGTGTGAAGTCACAGAATGGAGGTGTGTGAACTCAGAATGGAGGTGTGTGAAGTCACAGAATGAAGGTCTGTGAAGTCATAGAATGGAGGTGTGTGATGTCATAGAATGGATGTGTGTGAAGTCAAAATGGAGGTGTGTGAAATCACAGAATTGAGGTGTGTGAAGTCACAGAATGGAGGTGTGTGAAGTCACAGAATGGAGGTGTGTAAAGTCATAGAATGGAGGTGTGTGAAGTCATAGAAGGGAGGTGTGTGAAGTCATAGAATGAATGTTTGTGAAGTAAGAATGAAGGTGTGTTAAGTCATAAAGTGGAGATGTAGGAAGGCACAGAATGGAGGTGTGTGAAGTCATAGAATGGAGCTGTGTGATGTCAGAATGGAGGTGTGTGAAGTCATAGAATGGAGGTGTGTGAACTCAAAATGGAGATGTGTGAAGTCAAAAAATGGAGGTGTGTGAAGTCGAAGAATGGAATTGTGTGAAGTCATAGAATGGAGGTGTGTGAAGTCATTGAATGGAGGTGTGTGAAGTCATAGAATGGAGGTGTGTGAAGTCACAGAATTGATGTTTGTGAAGTCAGAATGGAGGTGTGTGAAGTCAGAATGGAGGTGTGTGAAGTCATAGAATGGAGGTGTGTGAAGTCATAGAATGGAGGTGTGTGAAGTCACAGAATTGATGTTTGTGAATTCAGAATGGAGGTGTGTGAACTCACAATGGAGGTGTGTGAAGTCAAAGAATGGAGGTGTGTGAAGTAACAGAATTGATGTTTGTGAAGTCAGAATGGAGGTGTGTGAAGTCAGAATGGAGGTGTGTGAAGTCATAGAATGGAGGTGCGTGAAGTCACAATGCACGTGTGTGAACTCATAGAATGGAGGTGTCTGAAGTCAGAATGGAGTTGTGTGAAGTCATAGTATGGTGGTGTGCGAAGTCAGAATGGAGGTGTGTGAAGTCATAGAATGGAGGTGTGTGAAGTCAGAATGGAGGGGTGTGAACTCATAGAATGGAGCTGTGTGAAGTCACAATGGAGGTGTGTGAAGTCATAGAATGGAGGTGTGTGAAGTCACAGAATGGAGGTGTGTGAAGTCATAGAATGGAGCTGTGTGAAGTCAGATTGGAGTTGTGTGAAGTCACAGAATGGAGGTGTGTGAACTCAGAATGGAGGTGTGTGAAGTCACAGAATGAAGGTCTGTAAAGTCATAGAATGGAGGTGTGTGAAGTCATAGAATGGATGTGTGTGAAGTCATAATGGAGGTGTGTGAAGTCACAGAATTGAGGTGTGTGAAGTCACAGAATGCAGGTTGTGAAGTCATAGAATGGAGGTGTGTGCAGTCATAGAATGGAGGTGTGGGAAGTCATAGAATGGATGTTTGTGAAGTAAGAATGAAGGTGTGTTAAGTCACAGAATGGAGGTGTGTGAAGGCACAGAATGGAGGTGTGTGAAGTCATAGAATGGAGCTGTTTGAAGTCAGAATGGAGGTGTGTGAAGTCACAGAATGGAGGTGTGTGAACTCAGAATGGTCGTGTGTGAAGTCACAGAATGGAGGTGTGTTAAGTCACAGAACGGAGGTGTTTGAACTCAGAATGGAGGTGTGTGAAATCACAGAATGGAGGTGTGTGAAGTCATAGAATGGAGGTGTGTGAAATCATAGAATGGAGGTGTGGGAAGGCATAGAGTGGAGCTGTGTGAAGTCAGATTGGAGGTGTGCGAAGTCACCGAACGGAGGTGTGTGAAGTCATTGAATGGAGCTGGGTGAAGTCAGAATGGAGGTGTGTGAAGTCACAGAATTGAGGTGTGTGAACTCAGAACGGAGGTGTGTGAAGTCACAGAATCTAGGTGTGTGAAGTCATAGAATGGAGTTGTGTGAAGTCATAGAATTGAGGTGTGTGAAGTCATAATGGAGGTGTGTGAAGTCACAGAATTGAGGTGTGTGAAGTCACAGAATGGAGGTGTGTGAAGTCATAGAATGGAGGTGTGTGAAGTCAGAACGGAGGTGTGTGAAATCATAGAATGGAGGTGTGAGAAGTCAAAGAATGGAGGTGTGTGAAGTCATCGAATGGAGGTGTGTGAAGTCATGGAATGGAGGTGTGTGAAGTCACAGAATGGAGGTGTGTGAAGTCAGAATGGAGTTGTGTGAAGTCATAGAATGGAGGGGTGTGAAGTCAGAAGGGAGGTGTGTGAAGTCATAGAATGGAGGTGTGTGATGTCAGAATGGAGATGTGTGAACTCATAGAATGGAGGTGTGTGAAGTCACAATGGAGGTGTGTGAAATCATAGAATGGAGGTGTGTGAAGTCACAGTATGGAGGTGTGTGAAGTCATAGAATGCAGGTGTGTGAAGTCATAATGAAGGTGTGTGAAGTCACAGAATGGAGGTGTGTGAAGGCACAGAATGGAGGTGTGTGAAGTCATTGAATGGAGCTGTGTGAAGGCACAGAATGGAGGTGTGTGAAGACATAGAATGGAGGTGTGTGAACTCACAATGGAGGTGTGTGAAGTCAAAGAATGGAGGTGTGTGAAGTCATAGAAAGGAATTGTATGAAGTCATAGAATGGAGGTGTGTGAAGCGAGAATTGAGGTGTGTGAAGTCAGAGAATTGAGGTGTGTGAACTCAGAATGGAGGTGTATGAAGACACAGAATGGAGGTTTGTGAAGTCATAGAATGGAGGTGTGTGAAGTCATAGAATGGATGTTCCTGAAGTAGAATGAAGGTGTGTGAAGTCACAGAATGGAGGTGTGTGAAGTCAAAATGGAGGTGTGCGAACTCATAAAATGGAGATGTGTGAAGTCATGGAATGGAGGTGTGTGAAGTCCAAAAATGGAGGTGTGTGAAGTCAAACAATGGTGGTGTGTGAAGTCACAAAATGGAGGTGTGTGAAGGCATCGAATGGAATTGTGTGAAGTCATAGAATGGAGGTGTGTGAAGTCATAATGGAGGTGTGTGAAGTCATAGAATGGAGGTGTGTGAACTCATAGTATGGTGGTGTGTGAAGTCACAATGGAGGTATATGAAGTCATAGAATGGTGGTGTGTGAAGTCACAGAATGGAGGTGTGGAAGTCATAGAATGGAGGTGTGTGAAGTCAGAATGGAGGTGTGTGAAGTCATAGAATGGAGGTGTGTGAAGTCATAATGTAGGTGTGTGAAGTCACAGAATTGAGGTGTGTGAAGTCACAGAATGGAGGTGTGTAAAGTCATAGAATGGAGGTGTGTGAAGTCATAGAATGGAGGTGTGTGGAGTCATAGAATGAATGTTTGTGAAGTAAGAATGAAGTTGTGTTAAGTCATAAAATGGAGATGTGTGAAGGCACAGAATGGAGGTGTGTGAAGTCATAGAATGTAGCTGTGTGAACTCACAATGGAGATGTGTGAAGTCAAAAAATAGAGGTGGTGAAGTCAAAGAATGGAAGTGTGTGAAGTCATAGAATGGAGGTGAGTGAAGTCATAGAATGGAGGTGTGTGAAGTCATACAATGGAGGTGTGTGAAGTCACAGAATTGATGTTTGTGAAGTCAGAATGGAGGTGTGTGAAGTCAGAATGGAGGTTTGTGAAGTCAAACAATGGAGGTGTGTGAAGTCATAGAATGGAGGTGTGTGAAGTCATAGAATCTAGGTGTGTGAAGTCACAGAATTGATGTTTGTGAATTCAGAATGGAGGTGTGTGAACTCACAATGGAGGTGTGTGAAGTCAAAGAATGGTGGTGTGTGAAGTCACAGAATTGATGTTTGTGAAGTCAGAATGGAGGTGTGTGAAGTCAGAATGGAGGTGTGTGAAGTCATAGAATGGATATGTGTGAAGTCACAATGCACGTGTGTGAACTCATAGAATGGAGGTGTCTGAAGTCAGAATGGAGTTGTGTGAAGTCATAGAATGGAGGTGTGTGAAGTCAGAATGGAGGTGTGTGAAGTCATAGAATGGAGGTGTGTGAAGTCAGAATGGAGGTGTGTGAACTCATAGAATGGAGCTGTGTGAAGTCACAATGGAGGTGTGTGAAGTCATAGAATGGAGGTGTGTGAAGCCACAGAATGGAGGTGTGTGAAGTCATAGAATGGAGCTGTGTGAAGTCAGATTGGAGTTGTGTGAAGTCACAGAATGGAGGTGTGCGAACTCAGAATGGAGGTGTGTGAAGTCACAGAATGAAGGTCTGTGAAGTCATAGAATGGAGGTGTGTGATGTCATAGAATGGATGTGTGTGAAGTCAAAATGGAGGTGTGTGAAATCACAGAATTGAGGTGTGTGAAGTCACAGAATGGAGGTGTGTGAAGTCACAGAATGGAGGTGTGTAAAGTCATAGAATGGAGGTGTGTGAAGTCATAGAAGGGAGGTGTGTGAAGTCATAGAATGAATGTTTGTGAAGTAAGAATGAAGGTGTGTTAAGTCATAAAGTGGAGATGTATGAAGGCACAGAATGGAGGTGTGTGAAGTCATAGAATGGAGCTGTGTGATGTCAGAATGGAGGTGTGTGAAGTCATAGAATGGAGGTGTGTGAACTCAAAATGGAGATGTGTGAAGTCAAAAAATGGAGGTGTGTGAAGTCGAAGAATGGAAGTGTGTGAAGTCATAGAATGGAGGTGTGTGAAGTCATTGAATGGAGGTGTGTGAAGTCATAGAATGGAGGTGTGTGAAGTCACAGAATTGATGTTTGTGAAGTCAGAATGGAGGTGTGTGAAGTCAGAATGGAGGTGTGTGAAGTCATAGAATGGAGGTGTGTGAAGTCATAGAATGGAGGTGTGTGAAGTCACAGAATTGATGTTTGTGAATTCAGAATGGAGGTGTGTGAACTCACAATGGAGGTGTGTGAAGTCAAAGAATGGAGGTGTGTGAAGTAACAGAACTGATGTTTGTGAAGTCAGAATGGAGGTGTGTGAAGTCAGAATGGAGGTGTGTGAAGTCATAGAATGGAGGTGCGTGAAGTCACAATGCACGTGTGTGAACTCATAGAATGGAGGTGTCTGAAGTCAGAATGGAGTTGTGTGAAGTCATAGTATGGTGGTGTGCGAAGTCAGAATGGAGGTGTGTGAAGTCATAGAATGGAGGTCTGTAAAGTCATAGAATGGAGGTGTGTGAAGTCATAGAATGGATGTGTGTGAAGTCATAATGGAGGTGTGTGAAGTCACAGAATTGAGGTGTGTGAAGTCACAGAATGGAGGTTTGTGAAGTCATAGAATGGAGGTGTGTGCAGTCATAGAATGGAGGTGTGGGAAGTCATAGAATGGATGTTTGTGAAGTAAGAATGAAGGTGTGTTAAGTCCCAGAATGGAGGTGTTTGAAGGCAAAGAATGGAGGTGTGTGAAGTCATAGAATGGAGCTGTTTGAAGTCAGAATGGAGGTGTGTGAAGTCACAGAATGGAGGTGTGTGAACTCAGAATGGTCGTGTGTGAAGTCACAGAATGGAGGTGTGTTAAGTCACAGAACGGAGGTGTTTGAACTCAGAATGGAGGTGTGTGAAATCAAAGAATGGAGGTGTGTGAAGTCATAGAATGGAGGTGTGTGAAATCATAGAATGGAGGTGTGGGAAGGCATAGAGTGGAGCTGTGTGAAGTCAGATTGGAGGTGTGCGAAGTCACCGAATGGAGGTGTGTGAAGTCATTGAATGGAGCTGGGTGAAGTCAGAATGGAGGTGTGTGAAGTCACAGAATTGAGGTGTGTGAACTCAGAACGGAGGTGTGTGAAGTCACAGAATCTAGGTGTGTGAAGTCATAGAATGGAGTTGTGTGAAGTCATAGAATTGAGGTGTGTGAAGTCATAATGGAGGTGTGTGAAGTCACAGAATTGAGGTGTGTGAAGTCACAGAATGGAGGTGTGTGAAGTCATAGAATGGAGGTGTGTGAAGTCAGAACGGAGGTGTGTGAAATCATAGAATGGAGGTGTGAGAAGTCAAAGAATGGAGGTGTGTGAAGTCATCGAATGGAGGTGTGTGAAGTCATGGAATGGAGGTGTGTGAAGTCACAGAATGGAGGTGTGTGAAGTCAGAATGGAGTTGTGTGAAGTCATAGAATGGAGGGGTGTGAAGTCAGAAGGGAGGTGTGTGAAGTCATAGAATGGAGGTGTGTGATGTCAGAATGGAGATGTGTGAACTCATAGAATGGAGGTGTGTGAAGTCACAATGGAGGTGTGTGAAATCATAGAATGGAGGTGTGTGAAGTCACAGTATGGAGGTGTGTGAAGTCATAGAATGCAGGTGTGTGAAGTCAAAATGAAGGTGTGTGAAGTCACAGAATGGAGGTGTGTGAAGGCACAGAATGGAGGTGTGTGAAGACATTGAATGGAGCTGTGTGAAGGCACAGAATGGAGGTGTGTGAAGTCATAGAATGGAGGTGTGTGAACTCACAATGGAGGTGTGTGAAGTCAAAGAATGGAGGTGTGTGAAGTCATAGAAAGGAATTGTATGAAGTCATAGAATGGAGGTGTGTGAAGCGAGAATTGAGGTGTGTGAAGTCAGAGAATTGAGGTGTGTGAACTCAGAGTGGAGGTGTGTGAAGACACAGAATGGAGGTTTGTGAAGTCATAGAATGGTGGTGTGTGAAGTCATAGAATGGATGTTCCTGAAGTAGAATGAAGGTGTGTGAAGTCACAGAATGGAGGTGTGTGAAGTCAAAATGGAGGTGTGCGAACTCATAAAATGGAGATGTGTGAAGTCATGGAATGGAGGTGTGTGAAGTCCAAAAATGGAGGTGTGTGAAGTCAAACAATGGTGGTGTGTGAAGTCACAAAATGGAGGTGTGTGAAGGCATCGAATGGAGTTGTGTGAAGTCATAGAATGGAGGTGTGTGAAGTCAGAATGGAGGTGTGTGAAGTCATAGAATGGAGGTGTGTGAACTCATAGTATGGTGGTGTGTGAAGTCACAATGGAGGTATATGAAGTCATAGAATGGTGGTGTGTGAAGTCACAGAATGTAGGTGTGTGAAGTCATAGAATGGAGGTGTGTGGAGTCATAGAATGAATGTTTGTGAAGTAAGAATGAAGTTGTGTTAAGTCATAAAATGGAGATGTGTGAAGGCACAGAATGGAGGTGTGTGGAGTCATAGAATGAATGTTTGTGAAGTAAGAATGAAGTTGTGTTAAGTCATAAAATGGAGATGTGTGAAGGCACAGAATGGAGGTGTGTGAAGTCATAGAATGTAGCTGTGTGAACTCACAATGGAGATGTGTGAAGTCAAAAAATAGAGGTGGTGAAGTCAAAGAATGGAAGTGTGTGAAGTCATAGAATGGAGGTGTGTGAAGTCAGAATGGAGGTGTGTGAAGTCATAGAATGGAGGTGTGTGAAGTCACAGAATTGAGGTGTGTGAAGTCACAGAATGGAGGTGTGTAAAGTCATAGAATGGAGGTGTGTGAAGTCATAGAATGGAGGTGTGTGGAGTCATAGAATGAATGTTTGTGAAGTAAGAATGAAGTTGTGTTAAGTCATAAAATGGAGATGTGTGAAGGCACAGAATGGAGGTGTGTGAAGTCATAGAATGTAGCTGTGTGAACTCACAATGGAGATGTGTGAAGTCAAAAAATAGAGGTGGTGAAGTCAAAGAATGGAAGTGTGTGAAGTCATAGAATGGAGGTGAGTGAAGTCATAGAATGGAGGTGTGTGAAGTCATACAATGGAGGTGTGTGAAGTCACAGAATTGATGTTTGTGAAGTCAGAATGGAGGTGTGTGAAGTCAGAATGGAGGTTTGTGAAGTCAAACAATGGAGGTGTGTGAAGTCATAGAATGGAGGTGTGTGAAGTCATAGAATCTAGGTGTGTGAAGTCACAGAATTGATGTTTGTGAATTCAGAATGGAGGTGTGTGAACTCACAATGGAGGTGTGTGAATTCATAGAATGGAGGTGTGTGAAGTCACAGAATGGAGGTGTGTGAAGTCAGAATGGAGTTGTGTGAAGTCATAGAATGGAGAGGTGTGAAGTCAGAAGGGAGGTGTGTGAAGTCATAGAATGGAGGTGTGTGAAGTCACAATGGTGGTTTGTGAAATCATAGAATGGAGGTGTGTGAAGTCACAGTATGGAGGTGTGTGAAGTCATAGAATGAAGCTGTGTGAAATGAGAATTGAGGTGTGTGAAGTCACAGAATGGAGGTGTGTGAACTCAGAACGGAGGTGTGTGAAGTCACAGAATGGAGGTGTGAAGTCAGAGAATGGAGGTGTGTGAAGTCATAGAATGCAGGTGTGTGAAGTCATAATGGAGGTGTGTGAAGTCACAGAATGGAGGTGTGTGAAGGCACAGAATGGAGGTGTGTGAAGTCATTGAATGGAGCTGTGTGAAGTCATAATGGAGGTGTGTGAAGTCATAGAATGGAGCTGTGTGAACTCACAATGGAGGTGTGTGAAGTCAAAGAATGGAGGTGTGTGAAGTCATAGAAAGGAATTGTGTCAAGTCATAGAATGGAGGTGTGTGAAGCCAGAATTGAGGTGTGTGAAGTCAGAGCATTGAGGTGTGTGAACTCAGAAGGAGGTGTGTGAAGACACAGAATGGAGGTTTGTGAAGTCATAGAATGGAGGTGTCTGAAGTCATAGAATGGATGTTCCTGAAGTAGAATGAAGGTGTGAGAAGTCACAGAATGGAGGTGTGTGAAGTCAAAATGGAGGTGTGCGAACTCATAAAATGGAGATGTGTGAAGTCATGGAATGGAGGTGTGTGAAGTCCAAAAATGGAGGTGTGTGAAGTCAAACAATGGTGGTGTGTGAAGTCACAAAATGGAGGTGTGTGAAGGCATCGAATGGAGGTGTGTGAAGTCATTGAATGGAGGTGTGTGAAGTCACAGAATGGAGGTGTGTGAAGTCAGAATGGAGTTGTGTGAAGTCATAGAATGGAGGTGTGTGAAGTCAGAATGGAGGTGTGTGAAGTCATAGAATGGAGGTGTGTGAACTCATAGAATGGTGGTGTGTGAAGTCACAATGGAGGTATATGAAGTCATAGAATGGTGGTGTGTGAAGTCACAGAATGGAGGTGTGGAAGTCATAGAATGGAGGTGTGTGAAGTCAGAATGGAGGTGTGTGAAGTCATAGAATGGAGGTGTGTGAAGTCATAATGTAGGTGTGTGAAGTCACCGAATTGAGGTGTGTGAAGTCACAGAATGGAGGTGTGTAAAGTCATAGAATGGAGGTGTGTGACGTCATAGAATGGAGGTGTGTGAAGTCATAGAATGAATGTTTGTGAAGTAAGAATGAAGGTGTGTTAAGTCATAAAATGGAGATGTGTGAAGGCAGAGAATGGAGGTGTGTGAAGTCATAGAATGGAGCTGTGTGAACTCACAATGGAGATGTGTGAAGTCAAAAAATGGAGGTGTGTGAAGTCAAAGAGTGGAAGTGTGTGAAGTCATAGAATTGAGGTGTGTGAAGTCATAGAATGGAGGAGTGTGAAGTCATAGAATGGAGGTGTGTGAAGTCACAGAATTGATGTTTGTGAATTCAGAATGGAGGTGTGTGAACTCACAATGGAGGTGTGTGAAGTCAAAGAATGGAGGTGTGTGAAGTCACAGAATTGATGTTTGTGAAGTCAGAATGGAGGTGTGTGAAGTCAGAATGGAGGTGTGTGAAGTCATAGAATGGAGGTGTGTGAAGTCACAATGCACGTGTGTGAACTCATAGAATGGAGCTGTGTGAAGTCACAATGGAGTTGTGTGAAGTCATAGAATGGAGGTGTGTGAAGTCACAGAATGGAGGTGTGTGAAGTCATAGAATGGAGCTGTGTGAAGTCAGATTGGAGTTGTGTGAAGTCACAGAATGGAGGTGTGTGAACTCAGAATGGAGGTGTGCGAAGTCACAGAATGAAGGTGTGTGAGGTCATAGAATGGAGGTGTGTGAAGTCATAGAATGGATGTGTGTGAAGTCATAATGGAGGTGTGTGAAGTCACAGAATTGAGGTGTGTGAAGTCACAGAATGGAGGTTTGTGAAGTCATAGAATGGAGGTGTGTGAAGGCACAGAATGGAGGTGTGTGAAGTCATAGAATGGATGTTTGTGAAGTAAGAATGAAGGTGTGTTAAGTCATAGAATGGAGGTGTGTGAAGGCACAGAATGGTGGTGTGTGAAGTCACAGATTGGAGGTGTGTTAAGTCACAGAACGGAGGTGTTTGAACTCAGAATGGAGGTGTGTGAAATCACAGAATGGAGGTGTGTGAAGTCATAGAATGGAGGTGTGTGAAATCATAGAATGGAGGTGTGGGAAGGCCTAGAGTGGAGCTGTGTGAAGTCAGATTGGAGGTGTGCGAAGTCACAGAATGGAGGTGTGTGAAGTCATTGAATGGAGCTGTGTGAAGTCAGAATGGAGGTGTGTGAAGTCACAGAATCTAGGTGTGTGAAGTCATAGAATGAGGTGTGTGAAGTCATAGAATGGAGGTGTGTGAAGTCATAATGGAGGTGTGTGAAGTCACAGAATTGAGGTGTGTGAAGTCACAGAATGGAGGTGCGTGAAGTCAGAACGAGGTGTGTGAAATCATAGAATGGAGGTGTGTGAAGTCAAAGAATGGAGGTGTGTGAATTCATCGAAAGGAGGTGTGTGAAGTCATGGAATGGAAGTGTGTGAAGTCACAGAATGGAGGTGTTTGAAGTCACAATGGAGTTGTGTGAAGTCATAGAATGGAGGGGTGTGAAGTCAGAAGGGAGGTGTGTGAAGTCATAGAATGGAGGTGTGTGAAGTCAGAATGGAGGTGTGTGAACTCATAGAATGGAGGTGTGTGAAGTCACAATGGAGGTGTGTGAAATCATAGAATGGAGGTGTGTAAAGTCAGAGTATGGAGGTGTGTGAAGTCATAGAATGAAGCTGTGTGAAGTGAGAATTGAGGTGTGTGAAGTCACAGAATGGAAGTGTGTGAAGCAATAGAATGGAGGTGTGTGAAGTCATAATGGAGGTGTGTGAAGTCACGGAATTGAGCTGTGTGAAGTCACTGAATGGAGGTGTGTGAAGTCATAGAATCGAGGTGTGTGAAGACATAGAATGGCGGTGTGTGATCATAGAATGGATGTTTGTGAAGTAAGAATGAAGGTGTGTTAAGTCATTGAATGGAGGTGTGTGAAGGCACAGTATGGAGGTGTGTGAAGTCATAGAATGGAGGTGTGTGAAGTCATAATGGAGGTGTGTGAAGTCATAGAATGGAGGTGTGTGAACTCACAATGGAGGTGTGTGAAGTCAAAGAATGGAGGTGTGTGAAGTCATAGAAAGGAGTTGTGTGAAGTCGTAAAATGGAGGTGTGTGAAGCCAGAATTGAGGTGTGTGAAGTCAGAGAATTGTGGTGTGTGAACTCAGAATGGAGGTGTGTGAAGACACAGAATGGAGGTTTGTGAAGTCATAGAATGGAGGTGTGTGAAGTAATAGAATGGATGTTCCTGAAGTAGAATGAAGGTGTGTGAAGTCACAGAATGGAGGTGTGTGAAGTCAAAATGGAGGTGTGCGAACTCTTAAAATGGAGATGTGTGAAGTCATGGAATGGAGGTGTGTGAAGTCCAAAAATGGAGGTGTGTGAGGTCAAACAATGGTGGTGTGTGAAGTCACAAAATGGAGGTGTGTGAAGGCATTGAATGGAGGTGTGTGAAGTCATGGAATGGAGGTGTGTGAAGTCACAGAATGAAGGTGTGTGAAGTCAGAATGGAGTTGTGTGAAGTCATAGAATGGAGGTGTGTGAAGTCAGAATGGAGATGTGTGAATTCATAGAATGGAGGTGTGTGAAGTCACAATGGAGGTGTGTGAAGTCATAGAATGAAGCTGTGTGAAGTGAGAATTGAGGTGTGTGAAGTCACACAATGGGGGTGTGTGAAGTCATAGAATGGAGGTTTGTGAAGTCATAGAATGGAGGTGTCTGAAGTCATAGAATGGATGTTACTGAAGTAGAATGAAGGTGTGAGAAGTCAGAGAATGGAGGTGTGTGAAGTCAAAATGGAGGTGTGCGAACTCATAAAATGGAGATATGTGAAGTCATGGAATGGAGGTGTGTGAAGTCCAAAAATGGAGGTGTGTGAAGTGAAACAATGGTGGTGTGTGAAGTCACAAAATGGAGGTGTTTGAAGGCATCGAATGGAGGTGTGTGAAGTCACAGAATGGAGGTGTGTGAAGTCAGAAAGGAGTTGTGTGAAGTCATAGAATGGAGGTGTGTGAAGTCAGAATGGAGGTGTGTGAAGTCATAGAATGGAGGTGTGTGAACTCATAGAATGGTGGTGTGTGAAGTCACAATGGAGGTATATGAAGTCATAGAATGGTGGTGTGTGAAGTCACAGAATGGAGGTGTGGAAGTCATAGAATGGAGGTGTGTGAAGTCAGAATGGAGGTGTGTGAAGTCACAGAATTGAGGTGTGTGAAGTCACAGAATGGAGGTGTGTAAAGTCATAGAATGGAGGTGTGTGAAGTCATAGAATGGAGGTGTGTGAAGTCATAGAATGAATGTTTGTGAAGTAAGAATGAAGGTGTGTTAAGTCATAAAATGGAGATGTGTGAAGGCAGAGAATGGAGGTGTGTGAAGTCATAGAATGGAGCTGTGTGAACTCACAATGGAGATGTGTGAAGTCAAAAAATGGAGGTGTGTGAAGTCAAAGAATGGAAGTGTGTGAAGTCATAGAATGGAGGTGTGTGAACTCATAGAATGGAGGTGTGTGAAGTCATAGAATGGAGGTGTGTGAAGTCACAGAATTGATGTTTGTGAAGTCAGAATGGAGGTGTGTGAAGTCAGAATGGAGGTTTGTGAAGTCATAGAATGGAGGTGTGTGAAGTCATAGAATGGAGGTGTGTGAAGTCATAGCATGGAGGTGTGTGAAGTCACAGAATTGATGTTTGTGAAGTCAGAATGGAGGTGTGTGAAGTCAGAATGGAGGTGTATGAAGTGATAGAATGGAGGTGTGTGAAGTCACAATGCACGTGTGTGAACTCATAGAATGGAGGTGTCTGAAGTCAGAATGGATTTGTGTGAATTCATACAATGCAGGTGTGTGAAGCCAGAATGGAGGTGTGTGAAGTCATAGAATGGAGGTGTGTGAAGTCAGAATGGAGGTGTGTGAACTCATAGAATGGAGCTGTGTGAAGTCACAATGGAGTTGTGTGAAGTCATAGAATGGAGGTGTGTGAAGTCACAGAATGGAGGTGTGTGAAGTCATGGAATGGAGCTGTGTGAAGTCAGATTGGAGTTGTGTGAAGTCACAGAATGGAGCTGTGTGAACTCAGAATGGAGGTGTGTGAAGTCACAGAATGGAGGTGTGTGAAGTCATAGAATGGAGGTGTGTGAAGTCATAGAATGGATGTGTGTGAAGTCATAATGGAGGTGTGTGAAGTCACAGAATTGAGGTGTGTGAAGTCACAGAATGGAGGTTTCTGAAGTCATAGAATGGAGGTGTGTGAAGTCATAGAATGGAGGTGTGTGAAGTCATAGAATGGATGTTTGTGAAGTAAGAATGAAGGTGTGTTAAGTCATAGAATGGAGGTGTGTGAAGACACAGAATGGTGGTGTGTGAAGTCACAGAATGGAGGTGTGTTAAGTCACAGAACGGAGGTGTTTGAACTCAGAATGGAGGTGTGTGAAATCACAGAATGGAGGTGTGTGAAGTCATAGAATGGAGGTGTGTGAAATCATAGAATGGAGGTGTGGGAAGGCATAGAGTGGAGCTGTGTGAAGTCAGATTGGAGGTGTGCGAAGTCACAGAATGGAGGTGTGTGAAGTCATTGAATGGAGCTGTGTGAAGTCAGAATGGAGGTGTGTGAAGTCACAGAATGGAGGTGCGTGAAGTCAGAACGGAGGTGTGTGAAATCATAGAATGGAGGTGTGTGAAGTCAAAGAATGGAGGTGTGTGAAGTCATCGAAAGGAGGTGTGTGAAGTCATGGAATGCAAGTGTGTGAAGTCACAGAATGGAGGTGTTTGAAGTCAGAATGGAGTTGTGTGAAGTCATAGAATGGAGGCGTGTGAAGTCAGAAGGGAGGTGTGTGAAGTCATAGAATGGAGGTGTGTGAAGTCAGAATGGAGGTGTGTGAAATCATAGAATGGAGGTGTGTGAAGTCAGAGTATGGAGGTGTGTGAAGTCATAGAATGAAGCTGTGTGAAGTGAGAATTGAGGTGTGTGAAGTCACAGAATGGAGGTGTGTGAAGTCATAGAATGGAGGTGTGTGAAGTCATAATGGAGGTGTGTGAAGTCACGGAATTGAGCTGTGTGAAGTCACTGAATGGAGGTGTGTGAAGTCATAGAATGGAGGTGTGTGAAGACAGAGAATGGCGGTGTGTGATCATAGAATGGATGTTTGTGAAGTAAGAATGAAGGTGTGTTAAGTCATTGAATGGAGGTGTGTGAAGGCACAGTATGGAGGTGTGTGAAGTCATAGAATGGAGGTGTGTGAAGTCATAATGGAGGTGTGTGAAGTCATAGAATGGAGGTGTGTGAACTCACAATGGAGGTGTGTGAAGTCAAAGAATGGAGGTGTGTGAAGTCATAGAAAGGAGTTGTGTGAAGTCATAGAATGGAGGTGTGTGAAGCCAGAATTGAGGTGTGTGAAGTCAGAGAATTGTGGTGTGTGAACTCAGAATGGAGGTGTGTGAAGACACAGAATGGAGGTTTGTGAAGTCATAGAATGGAGGTGTGTGAAGTCATAGAATGGATGTTCCTGAAGTAGAATGAAGGTGTGTGAAGTCACAGAATGGAGGTGTGTGAAGTCAAAATGGAGGTGTGCGAACTCTTAAAATGGAGATGTGTGAAGTCATGGAATGGAGGTGTGTGAAGTCCAAAAATGGAGGTGTGTGAGGTCAAACAATGGTGGTGTGTGAAGAAACAAAATGGAGGTGTGTGAAGGCATTGAATGGAGGTGTGTGAAGTCATAGAATGGAGGTGTGTGAAGTCAGAATGGAGATGTGTGAATTCATAGAATGGAGGTGTGTGAAGTCAGAATGGAGGTGTGTGAACTCATAGAATGGTGGTGTGTGAAGTCACAATGGAGGTATATGAAGTCATAGAATGGTGGTGTGTGAAGTCACAGAATGGAGGTGTGGAAGTCATAGAATGGAGGTGTGTGAAGTCAGAATGGAGGTGTGTGAAGTCATAGAATGTAGGTGTGTGAAGTCATAATATAGGTGTGTGAAGTTACAGAATTGAGGTGTGTGAAGTCACAGAATGGAGGTGTGTAAAGTCATAGAATGGAGGTGTGTGAAGACATAGAATGGAGGTGTGTGAAGTCATAGAATGAATATTTGTGAAGTAAGAATGAAGGTGTGTTAAGTCATAAAATGGAGATGTGTGAAGGCACAGAATGGAGGTGTGTGAAGTCATAGAATCGAGCTGTGTGAAGTGAGAATGGAGGTGTGTGAAGTCATAGATTGGAGGTGTGTGAACTCACAATGGAGATGTGTGAAGTCAAAAAATGGAGGTGTGTGAAGTCAAAGAATGGAAGTGTGTGAAGTCATAGAATGGAGGTGTGAGAAGTCATACAATGGAGGTGTGTGAAGTCATAGAATGGAGGTGTGTGAAGTCACAGAATTGATGTTTGTGAAGTCAGAATGGAGGTGTGTGAAGTCAGAATGAAGGTTTGTGAAGTCATAGAATGGAGGTGTGTGAAGTCATAGAATGGAGGTGTGTGAAGTCATAGAATGGAGGTGTGTGAAGTCAGAGAATTGATGTTTGTGTATTCAGAATGGAGGTGTGTGAACTCACAATGCAGGTGTGTGAAGTCAAAGAATGGAGGTGTGTGAAGTCACAGAATTGATGTTTGTGAAGTCAGAATGGAGGTGTGTGAAGTCAGAATGGAGGTGTATGAAGTCATAGAATGGAGGTGTGTGAAGTCACAATGCATGTGTGTGAACTCATAGAATGGAGGTGTCTGAAGTCAGAATAGAGTTGTGTGAAGTCATAGAATGGAGGTGTGTGAAGTCAGAATGGAGGTGTGTGAAGTCATAGAATGGAGGTGTGTGAAGTCAGAATGGAGGTGTGTGAACCCATAGAATGGAGCTGTGTGAAGTCACAATGGAGGTGTGTGAAGTCATAGAATGGAGGTGTGTGAAGTCACAGAATGGAGGTGTGTGAAGTCATAGAATGGAGCTGTGTGAAGTCAGATTGGAGTTGTGTGAAGTCACAGAATGGAGGTGTGTGAACTCAGACTGGAGGTGTGTGAAGTCACAGAATGAAGGTCTGTGAAGTCATAGAATGGAGGTGTGTGAAGTCATACAATGGATGTGTGTGAAGTCATAATGGAGGTGTGTGAAGTCACAGAATTGAGGTGTGTGAAGTCACAGAATGGAGGTTTGTGAAGTCATAGAATGGAGGTGTGTGAAGGCACAGAATGGAGGTGTGTGAAGTCATAGAATGGAGCTGTTTGAAGTCAGAATGGAGGTGTGTGAAGTCACAGAATGGAGGTGTTTGATCTCAGAATGGTGGTGTGTGAAGTCACAGAATGGAGGTGTGTTAAGTCACAGAACGGAGGTGTTTGAAATCAGAATGGAGGTGTGTGAAATCACAGAATGGAGGTGTGTGAAGTCATAGAATGGAGGTGTGTGAAATCATAGAATGGAGGTGTGGGAAGACATAGAGTGGAGTTGTGTGAAGTCAGATTGGAGGTGTGCGAAATCACAGAATTGAGGTGTGTGAAGTCATTGAATGGAGCTGGGTGAAGTCAGAATGGAGGTGTGTGAAGTCACAGAATTGAGGTGTGTGAACTCAGAACGGAGGTGTGTGAAGTCACAGAATCTAGGTGTGCGAAGTCATAGAATGGAGGTGTGTGAAGTCATAGAATGGAGGTGTGTGAAGTCATAATGGAGGTGTGTGAAGTCACAGAATTGAGGTGTGTGAAGTCATGGAATGGAGGTGTGTGAAGTCACAGAATGGAGGTGTGTGAAGTCAGAATGGAGTTGTGTGAAGTCATAGAATGGAGGGATGTGAAGTCAGAAGGGAGGTGTGTGAAGTCATAGCATGGAGGTGTGTGAAGTCAAAGAATGGCGGTGTGAGAAGTCATCGAATGGAGGTGTGTGAAGTCATGGAATGGAGGTGTGTGAAGTCACAGAATGGAGGTGTGTGAAGTCAGAATGGAGTTGTGTGAAGTCATAGAATGGAGCGGTGTGAAGTCAGAAGGGAGGTGTGTGAAGTCATAGAATGGAGGTGTGTGAAGTCAGAATGGAGGTGTGTGAACTCTTAGAATGGAGGTGTGTGAAGTCACAATGGAGGTTTGTGAAATCATAGAATGGAGGTGTGTGAAGTCACAGTATGGAGGTGTGTGAAGTCATAGAATGAAGCTGTGTGAAGTGAGAATTGAGGTGTGTGAAGTCACAGAATAGAGGTGTGTGAACTCAGAATGGAGGTGTGTGAAGTCACAGAATGGAGGTGTGGAGTCATAGAATGGAGGTGTGTGAAGTCATAGAATGGAGGTGTGTGAAGTCATAATGGAGGTGTGTGAAGTCACGGAATTGAGGTGTGTGAAGTCACTGAATGGAGGTGTGTGACGTCATAGAATGGAGGTGTGTGATAATAGAATGGAGGTGTGTGAACTCACAATGGAGGTGTGTTAAGTCATAGAATGGAGGTGTGTGAAGGCACAGTATGGAAGTGTGTGAAGTCATAGAATGGAGCTGTGTGAAGTCATAATGGAGGTGTGTGAAGTCATAGAATGGAGGTGTGTGAACTCACAATGGAGGAGTGTGAAGTCAAAGAATGGAGGTGTGTGAAGTCATAGAAAGGAATTCTGTGAAGTCATAGAATGGAGGTGTGTGAAGCCAGAATTGAGGTGTGTGAAGTCACAGAATTGAGGTGTGTGAACTCAGAATGGAGGTGTGTGAAGACACAGAACGGAGGTTTGTGAAGTCATAGAATTGAGGTGTGTGAAGTCATAGAATGGATGTTTCTGAAGTAGAATGAAGGTGTGTGAAGTCACAGAATGGAGGTGTGTGAAGTCAAAATGGAGGTGTGCGAACTCATAAAATGGAGATGTGTGAAGTCATGGAATGGATGTGTGTGAAGTCCAAAAATGGAGGTGTGTGAAGTCAAACAATGGTGGTGTGTGAAGTCACAATTGAGGTGTGTGAAGTCAACAAATGGAAGTGTGTGAAGTCAAAATGGAGGTGTGTGACGTCACAGAATGGAGGTGTGTGAGGTCACAGAATGGAGGTGTGTGAAGTCATAGAATGGAGGTGTGTGAAGTCACAGAATGGAGATGTGTGAATTCACAAAATGGCGGTGTTTGAAATCACAGATTGGAGGTGTGTGAAGTCACAGAATGGAGGTGTGTGAACTCAAAATGGAGGTGTGTGAAGTCCCAGAATGTAGGTGTGTGAAGTCAAACAATAAAGGTGTGTGAAGTCACAGAATGGAGGTCTGTGAAGTCATAGAATGGAGGTGTGTTAAGTCACAGAATGGAGGTGTGTGAACTCAGAGAATGGAGGTGTGTGAACTCAGAATGGAGGTGTGTGAAGTCACAGAACAGAGATTTGTGAAGTCATAGAATGGAAGTGCGTGAAGTCATAGAATGGATGTTTCTGAATTAAGAATGAAGGTGTGTGAAGTCATAGAATGGAGGTGTGTGAAGTCAAAATGGATGTGTGTGAAGTCAAAGAATGGAGGTGTGAGATCTCATAGAATGGAGGTGTGTGAAGTAATGGAATGGATGTGTGTGAAGTAAAAGAATGGAGGTGTGTGAAGTCAAACAATAATGGTGTGTGAAGTCACAGAATTTAGGTGTGTGAAATCACAGAATGGAGGTGTGTGACGTCAAAAAGGTGGTGTGTAGAGTCACAAATGTAGGTGTGTGAACTCATAGAATGGAGGTGTGTGAAGTCAAAGAATGGACGTGTGTGAAGTCATCGAATGGAGGTGTGTGAAGTCATGGAATGGAGGTGTGTGAAGTCACAGAATGGAGGTGTGTGAAGTCAGAAAGGAGTTGTGTGAAGTCAAGGAATGTAGGTGTGTGAAGTCACAATGGAGGTGTGTGAAGTCATAGAATGGAGGTGTGTGAAGTCACAGAATGGAGGTGTGTGAAGTCATAGAATGGAGGTGTGTGAAATCATAGAATGGAGGTGTGGGAAGTCAGAGAATGGAGCTGTGTGAAGTCAGAATGGAGGTGTGCGAAGTCACAGAATGGAGGTGTGTGAAGTCATTTTATGGAGCTGTGTGAAGTCAGAATGGAGGTGTGTAAAGTCACAGAATGGAGGTATGTGAACTCAGAATGGAGGTGTGTGAAGTCACAGAATCTAGGTGTGTGAAGTCATAGAATGGAGGTGTGTGAAGTCATAGAATGGAGATGTGTGAACTGATAATGGAGCCGTGAGAAATCACAGAATTGTGGTGTGTGAAGTCACAGAATGGAGGTGTTTGAAGTCATAGAATGGAGGTGTGTGAAGTCAGAACGGAGGTGTGTGAACTCAGATTGGAGGTGTGGGAAGTCAAAATGGAGGTGTGTGAATTTATAGAATGGAGGTGTGTGAAGTCACAGAATGGAGGGGTGTGAAGTCTAAGAATGGAGATGTGTGAAGTCATAGAATGGAGGTGTGTGAAGTCATAGAATGGAGGTGTGTGAAGTCATAGAATGGAGGTGTGTGAAGTCACAGAATGAAGGTGCGTTAAGTCACAGAATGAAGGTTTGTGAACTCAGAATGTAGGTGTGTGAAGTCACAGAATGGAGGTGTGGGAAGTCATAGAATGGAGTTGTGTGAAGTCACAGAATGGAGGTGTGTGAATTAATAGAATGTAGGTGTGAGAAATCATAGAATGGAGGTGTGTGAAGTCACAGAATGGAGGTGTGTGAAGTCACAGAATGAAGGTGTGTGAAGTCACAGAATGGAGGTGTGTGAACTCACAATGGAGGTGTGTGAAGTCAAAGAATGGAGGTGTGTGAAGTCATAGAATGAAATTGTGTGAAGTCATAGAATGGAGTTGTGTGAAGTGAGAACTGAGGTGTGTGAAGTCACGGAATTGAGGTGTGTGAACTCAGAATGGAGGTATGTGAAGTCACAGAATGGAGGTTTGTGACGTCATAGAATGGAGGTGTGTGAAGACATAGAATGGATGTTTCTGAAGTAAAATGAATATGTGTGAACTCATAGAATGGAGGTGTGTGAAGTCAAAATGGAGGTGTGTGAACACATAAAATGGAGATGTGTGAAGTCATGGAATAGATGTGTGTAGTCCAAGAATATAGGTGTGTGAAGTCAAACAATGGTGGTGTGTGAAGTCAGAGAATGCAGGTGTATTAAGTCAAAAAATGGAAGTGTGTGAAGTCAAAATGGAGGTGTGAAGTCACAGAATGGAGGTGTGTGAAGTCACAGAATGAAGGTGTTTGAAGTCAAAATTGTGGTGTCTGAAGTCACAAATGGAGGTGTCTGAAGTCAGAATGCAGCTGTGTGACGTCATAGAATGGAGGTGTGTGAAGTCAGAATGGAGGTGTGTGAACTCATAGAATGGACTGTGTGAAGTCACAATGGGGGTGTGTGAAGTCATAGAATGGGGGTGTGGGAAGTCAAATTGGAGGTGTGTGAAATCACAGAATGGAGGTGTGTCAACTCAGAAATGAGGAGTGTGAAGTCATAGAATGGAAGTGCGTGAAGTCATAGAGTGGATGTTTCTGAAGTAAGAATGAAGGTGTGTGAAGTCATAGATGGAGGTGTGTGAAGTCAAAATGGAGGTGTGTGAATTCATAGAATGGAGGTGTGTGAACTCATAGAATGGAGGTGTGTGAAGTCATGGAATGGAGGTGTGTGAAGTCAAAGAATGGAGGTGTGTGAAGTCAAACAATAAAGGTGTGTGAAGTCACAGAATGGAGGTGTGTGAAATCACAGAATGGAGGTGTGTGAAGTCAAAAAGATGGTGTGTAGAGTCACAAATGGAGGTGTGTGAACTCATAGAATGGAGGTGTGTGAAGTCAAAGAATGGAGGTGCGTGAAGTCCAAAAATGGAGGTGTGTGAGGTCAAACAATGGTGGTGTGTGAAGAAACAAAATGGAGGTGTGTGAAGGCATTGAATGGAGGTGTGTGAAGTCATGGAATGGAGGTGTGTGAAGTCACAGAATGAAGGTGTGTGAAGTCAGAATGGAGTTGTGTGAAGTCATAGAATGGAGGTGTGTGAAGTCAGAATGGAGATGTGTGAATTCATAGAATGGAGGTGTGTGAAGTCAGAATGGAGGTGTGTGAACTCATAAAATGGTGGTGTGTGAAGTCACAATGGAGGTATATGAAGTCATAGAATGGTGGTGTGTGAAGTCAGAGAATGGAGGTGTGGAAGTCATAGAATGGAGGTGTGTGAAGTCAGAATGGAGGTGTGTGAAGTCATAGAATGGAGGTGTGTGAAGTCATAATGTAGGTGTGTGAAGTCACAGAATTGAGGTGTGTGAAGTCACAGAATGGAGGTGTGTAAAGTCATAGAATGGAGGTGTGTGAAGTCATAGAATGGAGGTGTGTGAAGTCATAGAATGAATATTTGTGAAGTAAGAATGAAGGTGTGTTAAGTCATAAAATGGAGATGTGTGAAGGCACAGAATGGGGGTGTGTGACGTCATAGAATGGAGGTGTGTGAAGTCATAGAATGGAGGTGTGTGATCATAGAATGGAGGTGTGTGAACTCACAATGGAGGTGTGTTAAGTCATAGAATGGAGGTGTGTGAAGGCACAGTATGGAGTTGTGTGAAGTCATAGAATGGAGCTGTGTGAAGACATAATGGAGGTGTGTGAAGTCATAGAATGGTGGTGTGTGAACTCACAATGGAGGAGTGTGAAGTCAAAGAATGGAGGTGTGTGAAGTCATAGAAAGGAATTCTGTGAAGTCATAGAATGGAGGTGTGTGAAGCCAGAATTGAGGTGTGTGAAGTCACAGAATTGAGGTGTGTGAACTCAGAATGGAGGTGTGTGAAGACACAGAACGGAGGTGTGTGAAGTCATAGAATGGAGGTGTGTGAAGTCATAGAATGGATGTTTCTGAAGTAGAATGAAGGTGTGTGAAGTCACAGAATGGAGGTGTGTGAAGTCAAAATGGAGGTGTGCGAACTCATAAAATGGAGATGTGTGAAGTCATGGAATGGATGTGTGTGAAGTCCAAAAATGGAGGTGTGTGAAGTCAAACAATGGTGGTGTGTGAAGTCACAATGGAGGTGTGTGAAGTCAACAAATGGAAGTGTGTGAAGTCAAAATGGAGGTGTGTGAAGTCACAGAATGGAGGTGTGTGAGGTCACAGAATGGAGGTGTGTGAAGTCATAGAATGGAGGTGTGTGAAGTCACAGAATGGAGATGTGTGAAGTCACAAAATGGCGGTGTTTGAAGTCACAGATTGGAGGTGTTTGAAGTCACAGAATGGAGGTGTGTGAACTCACAATGGAGGTGTGTGAAGTCCCAGAATGTAGGTGTGTGAAGTCAAACAATAAAGGTGTGTGAAGTCACAGAATGGAGGTCTGTAAAGTCATAGAATGGAGGTGTGTTAAGTCACAGAATGGAGGTGTGTGAACTCAGAGAATGGAGGTGTGTGAACTCAGAATGGAGGTGTGTGAAGTCACAGAACGGAGATTTGTGAAGTCATAGAATGGAAGTGCGTGAAGTCATAGAATGGATGTTTCTGAATTAAGAATGAAGGTGTGTGAAGTCATAGAATGGAAGTGTGTGAAGTCAAAATGGATGTGTGTGAAGTCAAAGAATGGAGGTGTGAGATCTCATAGAATGGAGGTGTGTGAAGTCATGGAATGGATGTGTGTGAAGTGAAAGAATGGAGGTGTGTGAAGTCAAACAATAAAGGTGTGTGAAGTCACAGAATGGAGGTGTGTGAAATCACAGAATGGAGGTGTGTGACGTCAAAAAGGTGGTGTGTAGAGTCACAAATGTAGGTGTGTGAACTCATAGAATGGAGGTGTGTGAAGTCAAAGAATGGACGTGTGTGAAGTCATCGAATGGAGGTGTGTGAAGTCATGGAATGGAGGTGTGTGAAGTCACAGAATGGAGGTGTGTGAAGTCAGAAAGGAGTTGTGTGAAGTCAAGTAATGTAGGTGTGTGAAGTCACAATGGAGGTGTGTGAAGTCATAGAATGGAGGTGTGTGAAGTCACAGAATGGAGGTGTGTGAAGTCATAGAATGGAGGTGTGTGAAATCATAGAATGGAGGTGTGGGATGTCAGAGAATGGAGCTGTGTGAAGTCAGAATTGAGGTGTGCGAAGTCACAGAATGGAGGTGTGTGAAGTCATTTTATGGAGCTGTGTGAAGTCAGAATGGAGGTGTGTAAAGTCACAGAATGGAGGTGTGTGAACTCAGAATGGAGGTGCGTGGAGTCACAGAATCTAGGTGTGTGAAGTCATAGAATGGAGGTGTGTGAAGTCATAGAATGGAGATGTGTGAACTGATAATGAAGGCGTGAGAAATCACAGAATTGTGGTGTGTAAAGTCACAGAATGGAGGTGTGTGAAGTCATAGAATGGAGGTGTGTGAAGTCAGAACGGAGGTGTGTGAACTCAGATTGGAGGTGTGGGAAGTCAAAATGGAGGTGTGTGAATTTATAGAATGGAGGTGTGTGAAGTCACAGAATGGAGGGGTGTGAAGTCTAAGAATGGAGATGTGTGAAGTCATAGAATGGAGGTGTGTGAAGTCATAGAATGGAGGTGTGTGAAGTCATAGAATGGAGGTGTGTGAAGTCACAGAATGAAGGTGCGTTAAGTCACAGAATGGAGGTTTGTGATCTCAGAATGTAGGTGTGTGAAGTCACAGAATGGAGGTGTGGGAAGTCATAGAATGGAGTTGTGTGAAGTCACAGAATGGAGGTGTGTGAATTAATAGAATGTAGGTGTGAGAAATCATAGAATGGAGGTGTGTGAAGTCACAGAATGGAGGTGTGTGAAGTCACAGAATGAAGGTGTGTGAAGTCACAGAATGGAGGTGTGTGAACTCACAATGGAGGTGTGTGAAGTCAAAGAATGGAGGTGTGTGAAGTCATAGAATGGAATTGTGTGAAGTCATAGAATGGAGGTGTGTGAAGTGAGAATTGAGGTGTGTGAAGTCACGGAATTGAAGTGTGTGAACTCAGAATGGAGGTGTGTGAATTCACAGAATGGAGGTTTGTGAAGTCATAGAATGGAGGTTTGTGAAGACATAGAATGGATGTTTCTGAAGTAAAATGAATATGTGTGAACTCATAGAATGGAGGTGTGTGAATTCAAAATGGAGGTGTGTGAACTCATAAAATGGAGATGTGTGAAGTCATGGAATGGATGTGTGTGAAGTCCAAGAATATAGGTGTGTGAAGTCAAACAATGGTGGTGTGTGAAGTCAGAGAATGCAGGTGTATTAAGTCAAAAAATGGAAGTGTGTGAAGTCAAAATGGAGGTGTGTGAATTCACAGAATGGAGGTGTGTGAAGTCACAGTATGAAGGTGTTTGAAGTCAAAATTGTGGTGTCTGAAGTCACAAATGGAGGTGTCTGAAGTCAGAATGCAGCTGTGTGAAGTCATAGAATGGAGGTGTGTGAAGTCAGAATGGAGGTGTGTGAACTCATAGAATGGAGTGTGTGAAGTCACAATGGGGATGTGTGAAGTCATAGAATGGGGGTGTGGGAAGTCAAATTGGAGGTGTGTGAAATCACAGAATGGAGGTGTGTCAACTCAGAAATGAGGAGTGTGAAGTCATAGAATGGAAGTGCGTGAAGTCATAGAATGGATGTTTCTGAAGTAAGAATGAAGGTGTGTGAAATCATAGATGGAGGTGTGTGAAGTCAAAATGGAGGTGTGTGAACTCATAGAATGGAGGTGTGTGAACTCATAGAATGGAGGTGTGTGAAGTCATGGAATGGAGGTGTGTGAAGTCAAAGAATGGAGGTGTGTGAAGTCAAACAATAAAGGTGTGTGAAGTCACAGAATGGAGGTGTGTGAAATCACAGAATGGAGGTGTGTGAAGTCAAAAAGGTGGTGTGTAGAGTCACAAATGGAGGTGTGTGAACTCATAGAATGGAGGTGTGGGATGTCAGAGAATGGAGCTGTGTGAAGTCAGAATTGAGGTGTGCGAAGTCACAGAATGGAGGTGTGTGAAGTCATTTTATGGAGCTGTGTGAAGTCAGAATGGAGGTGTGTAAAGTCACAGAATGGAGGTGTGTGAACTCAGAATGGACGTGCGTGGAGTCACAGAATCTAGGTGTGTGAAGTCATAGAATGGAGGTGTGTGAAGTCATAGAATGGAGATGTGTGAACTGATAATGGAGGCGTGAGAAATCACAGAATTGTGGTGTGTAAAGTCACAGAATGGAGGTGTGTGAAGTCATAGAATGGAGGTGTGTGAAGTCAGAACGGAGGTGTGTGAACTCAGATTGGAGGTGTGGGAAGTCAAAATGGAGGTGTGTGAATTTATAGAATGGAGGTGTGTGAAGTCACAGAATGGAGGGGTGTGAAGTCTAAGAATGGAGATGTGTGAAGTCATAGAATGGAGGTGTGTGAAGTCATAGAATGGAGGTGTGTGAAGTCATAGAATGGAGGTGTGTGAAGTCACAGAATGAAGGTGCGTTAAGTCACAGAATGGAGGTTTGTGATCTCAGAATGTAGGTGTGTGAAGTCACAGAATGGAGGTGTGGGAAGTCATAGAATGGAGTTGTGTGAAGTCACAGAATGGAGGTGTGTGAATTAATAGAATGTAGGTGTGAGAAATCATAGAATGGAGGTGTGTGAAGTCACAGAATGGAGGTGTGTGAAGTCACAGAATGAAGGTGTGTGAAGTCACAGAATGGAGGTGTGTGAACTCACAATGGAGGTGTGTGAAGTCAAAGAATGGAGGTGTGTGAAGTCATAGAATGGAATTGTGTGAAGTCATAGAATGGAGGTGTGTGAAGTGAGAATTGAGGTGTGTGAAGTCACGGAATTGAAGTGTGTGAACTCAGAATGGAGGTGTGTGAAGTCACAGAATGGAGGTTTGTGAAGTCATAGAATGGAGGTTTGTGAAGACATAGAATGGATGTTTCTGAAGTAAAATGAATATGTGTGAACTCATAGAATGGAGGTGTGTGAATTCAAAATGGAGGTGTGTGAACTCATAAAATGGAGATGTGTGAAGTCATGGAATGGATGTGTGTGAAGTCCAAGAATATAGGTGTGTGAAGTCAAACAATGGTGGTGTGTGAAGTCAGAGAATGCAGGTGTATTAAGTCAAAAAATGGAAGTGTGTGAAGTCAAAATGGAGGTGTGTGAATTCACAGAATGGAGGTGTGTGAAGTCACAGTATGAAGGTGTTTGAAGTCAAAATTGTGGTGTCTGAAGTCACAAATGGAGGTGTCTGAAGTCAGAATGCAGCTGTGTGAAGTCATAGAATGGAGGTGTGTGAAGTCAGAATGGAGGTGTGTGAACTCATAGAATGGAGTGTGTGAAGTCACAATGGGGATGTGTGAAGTCATAGAATGGGGGTGTGGGAAGTCAAATTGGAGGTGTGTGAAATCACAGAATGGAGGTGTGTCAACTCAGAAATGAGGAGTGTGAAGTCATAGAATGGAAGTGCGTGAAGTCATAGAATGGATGTTTCTGAAGTAAGAATGAAGGTGTGTGAAATCATAGATGGAGGTGTGTGAAGTCAAAATGGAGGTGTGTGAACTCATAGAATGGAGGTGTGTGAACTCATAGAATGGAGGTGTGTGAAGTCATGGAATGGAGGTGTGTGAAGTCAAAGAATGGAGGTGTGTGAAGTCAAACAATAAAGGTGTGTGAAGTCACAGAATGGAGGTGTGTGAAATCACAGAATGGAGGTGTGTGAAGTCAAAAAGGTGGTGTGTAGAGTCACAAATGGAGGTGTGTGAACTCATAGAATGGAGGTGTGTGAAGTCAAAGAATGGAGGTGTGTGAAGTCATCGAATGGAGGTGTGTGAAGTCATGGAATGGAGGTGTGTGAAGTCACAGAGTGGAGGTGTGTGAAGTCAGAATGGAGGTGTGTGAAGTCATAGAATGGAGGTGTGTGAAGTCACAGACTGCAGGTGTGTGAAGTCATAGAATGGAGGTGTGTGAAATCATAGAATGGAGGTGTGGGAATTCAGAGAATGGAGCTGTGTGAAGTCAGAATGGAGGTGTGCGAAGTCACAGAATGGAGGTGTGTGAAGTCATTTTATGGAGCTGTGTGAAGTCAGAATGGAGGTGTGTAAAGTCACAGAATGGAGGTGTGTGAACTCATAATGAAGGTGTGTAAAGTCACAGAATGGAGGTGTGTGAAGTCATAGAATGGAGGTGTGTGAAGTCATAGAATGGAGGTATGTGAACTCATAATGGAGGCGTGAGAAATCACAGAATTGTGGTGTGTGGAGTCACAGAATGGAGGGGTGTGAAGTCAAAGAATGGAAGTGTGTGAAGTCATAGAATGGAGGTGTGTGAAGTCATAGAATGGAGGTGTGTGAAGTCATAGAATGGAGGTGTGTGAAGTAACAGAATGAAGGTGTGGGAAGTCATAGAATGGAGTTGTGTTGTTGGGAGCCAGGGTGGAATCAAACTGTACCTTGACTTGCATCAGACGATGGCTATATTGTCTTATTGCTTTCTGGCTCTATTCTATGTAAATGACCTGAGAATTACCATATGAATGTGACACCTGGAGGTTGCCTGGGAGAGGAGGAGGGAAGAAAGGGGAGGGGAAAATAAACGCGGCAGTCTAGTCAGTCTTTGCCTGGACTGCGGACATCCCGGACCTAGTGTGTCTGTCTCTCTTCTTTTTCTTCCTAGTCCTTGTCCCCTATTTCAGGAACCCCAATCTGCGAACCCTGGTTTGCTGCCGGTTGGCCCCGGCATTGTGTGAAGTCACAGAATGGAGGTGTGTGAATTAATAGAATGTAGGTGTGAGAAATCATAGAATGGGGGTGTGTGAAGTCACAGAATGGAGGTGTGTGAAGTCACAGAATGGAGGTGTGTGAAGTCACAGCATGGACGTGTGTGAACTCACAATGGATGTGTGTGAAGTCAAAGAAAGGAGGTTTGTGAAGTCATAGAATGGAATTGTGTGAAGTCATAGAATGGAGGTGTGTGAAGTGAGAATTGAGGTGTGTGAAGTCACGGAATTGAGGTGTGTGAACTCAGAATGGAGGTGTGAGAAGTCACAGAATGGAGGTTTGTGAAGTCGTAGAATGGAGGTGTGTGAAGTCATAGAATGGATGTTTCTGAAGTAGAATGAAGACGTGTGAACTCATAGAATGGAGGTGTGTGAAGTCAAAATGGAGGTGTGTGAACTCATAAAATGGAGATGTGTGAAGTCATGGAATGGAGGTGTGTGAAGTCCAAGAATATAGGTGTGTGAAGTCAAACAATGGTGGTGTGTGAAGTCAGAGAATGCAGGTGTGTTAAGTCAAAGAAAGGAAGTGTGTGAAGTCAAAATGGAGGTGTGTGAAGTCACAGAATGGAGGTGTGTTAAGTCACAGAACGAAGGCGTTTGAACTCAGAATGGAGGTGTGTGAAGTCACAGAATGGAGGTGTGTGAAGTCATAGAATGAAGGGGTGTGAAGTCATAGAATGGAGCTGTGTGAAGTCAGAATGGAGGTGTGTGAAGTCACAGAATGGAGGTGTGTGAACTCAGAATTTAGGTGTGTGAAGTCACAGAATGGAGGTGTGTGAAGTCATAGAATGGAGGTGTGTGAAGTCAGAACGGAGGTGTGTGAACTCAGATTGGAGGTGTGGGAAGTCAAAATGGAGGTGTGTGAATTTATAGAATGGAGGTGTGTGAAGTCACAGAATGGAGGGGTGTGAAGTCTAAGAATGGAGATGTGTGAAGTCATAGAATGGAGGTGTGTGAAGTCATAGAATGGAGGTGTGTGAAGTCATAGAATGGAGGTGTGTGAAGTCACAGAATGAAGGTGCGTTAAGTCACAGAATGGAGGTTTGTGATCTCAGAATGTAGGTGTGTGAAGTCACAGAATGGAGGTGTGGGAAGTCATAGAATGGAGTTGTGTGAAGTCACAGAATGGAGGTGTGTGAATTAATAGAATGTAGGTGTGAGAAATCATAGAATGGAGGTGTGTTAAGTCACAGAATGGAGGTGTGTGAAGTCACAGAATGAAGGTGTGTGAAGTCACAGAATGGAGGTGTGTGAACTCACAATGGAGGTGTGTGAAGTCAAAGAATGGAGGTGTGTGAAGTCATAGAATGGAATTGTGTGAAGTCATAGAATGGAGGTGTGTGAAGTGAGAATTGAGGTGTGTGAAGTCACGGAATTGAAGTGTGTGAACTCAGAATGGAGGTGTGTGAAGTCACAGAATGGAGGTTTGTGAAGTCATAGAATGGAGGTTTGTGAAGACATAGAATGGATGTTTCTGAAGTAAAATGAATATGTGTGAACTCATAGAATGGAGGTGTGTGAATTCAAAATGGAGGTGTGTGAACTCATAAAATGGAGATGTGTGAAGTCATGGAATGGATGTGTGTGAAGTCCAAGAATATAGGTGTGTGAAGTCAAACAATGGTGGTGTGTGAAGTCAGAGAATGCAGGTGTATTAAGTCAAAAAATGGAAGTGTGTGAAGTCAAAATGGAGGTGTGTGAATTCACAGAATGGAGGTGTGTGAAGTCACAGTATGAAGGTGTTTGAAGTCAAAATTGTGGTGTCTGAAGTCACAAATGGAGGTGTCTGAAGTCAGAATGCAGCTGTGTGAAGTCATAGAATGGAGGTGTGTGAAGTCAGAATGGAGGTGTGTGAACTCATAGAATGGAGTGTGTGAAGTCACAATGGGGATGTGTGAAGTCATAGAATGGGGGTGTGGGAAGTCAAATTGGAGGTGTGTGAAATCACAGAATGGAGGTGTGTCAACTCAGAAATGAGGAGTGTGAAGTCATAGAATGGAAGTGCGTGAAGTCATAGAATGGATGTTTCTGAAGTAAGAATGAAGGTGTGTGAAATCATAGATGGAGGTGTGTGAAGTCAAAATGGAGGTGTGTGAACTCATAGAATGGAGGTGTGTGAACTCATAGAATGGAGGTGTGTGAAGTCATGGAATGGAGGTGTGTGAAGTCAAAGAATGGAGGTGTGTGAAGTCAAACAATAAAGGTGTGTGAAGTCACAGAATGGAGGTGTGTGAAATCACAGAATGGAGGTGTGTGAAGTCAAAAAGGTGGTGTGTAGAGTCACAAATGGAGGTGTGTGAACTCATAGAATGGAGGTGTGTGAAGTCAAAGAATGGAGGTGTGTGAAGTCATCGAATGGAGGTGTGTGAAGTCATGGAATGGAGGTGTGTGAAGTCACAGAGTGGAGGTGTGTGAAGTCAGAATGGATGTGTGTGAAGTCAAAGAAAGGAGGTTTGTGAAGTCATAGAATGGAATTGTGTGAAGTCATAGAATGGAGGTGTGTGAAGTGAGAATTGAGGTGTGTGAAGTCACGGAATTGAGGTGTGTGAACTCAGAATGGAGGTGTGAGAAGTCACAGAATGGAGGTTTGTGAAGTCGTAGAATGGAGGTGTGTGAAGTCATAGAATGGATGTTTCTGAAGTAGAATGAAGACGTGTGAACTCATAGAATGGAGGTGTGTGAAGTCAAAATGGAGGTGTGTGAACTCATAAAATGGAGATGTGTGAAGTCATGGAATGGAGGTGTGTGAAGTCCAAGAATATAGGTGTGTGAAGTCAAACAATGGTGGTGTGTGAAGTCAGAGAATGCAGGTGTGTTAAGTCAAAGAAAGGAAGTGTGTGAAGTCAAAATGGAGGTGTGTGAAGTCACAGAATGGAGGTGTGTTAAGTCACAGAACGAAGGCGTTTGAACTCAGAATGGAGGTGTGTGAAGTCACAGAATGGAGGTGTGTGAAGTCATAGAATGAAGGGGTGTGAAGTCATAGAATGGAGCTGTGTGAAGTCAGAATGGAGGTGTGTGAAGTCACAGAATGGAGGTGTGTGAACTCAGAATTTAGGTGTGTGAAGTCACAGAATGGAGGTGTGTGAAGTCATAGAATGGAGGTGTGTGAAGTCAGAACGGAGGTGTGTGAACTCAGATTGGAGGTGTGGGAAGTCAAAATGGAGGTGTGTGAATTTATAGAATGGAGGTGTGTGAAGTCACAGAATGGAGGGGTGTGAAGTCTAAGAATGGAGATGTGTGAAGTCATAGAATGGAGGTGTGTGAAGTCATAGAATGGAGGTGTGTGAAGTCATAGAATGGAGGTGTGTGAAGTCACAGAATGAAGGTGCGTTAAGTCACAGAATGGAGGTTTGTGATCTCAGAATGTAGGTGTGTGAAGTCACAGAATGGAGGTGTGGGAAGTCATAGAATGGAGTTGTGTGAAGTCACAGAATGGAGGTGTGTGAATTAATAGAATGTAGGTGTGAGAAATCATAGAATGGAGGTGTGTGAAGTCACAGAATGGAGGTGTGTGAAGTCACAGAATGAAGGTGTGTGAAGTCACAGAATGGAGGTGTGTGAACTCACAATGGAGGTGTGTGAAGTCAAAGAATGGAGGTGTGTGAAGTCATAGAATGGAATTGTGTGAAGTCATAGAATGGAGGTGTGTGAAGTGAGAATTGAGGTGTGTGAAGTCACGGAATTGAAGTGTGTGAACTCAGAATGGAGGTGTGTGAAGTCACAGAATGGAGGTTTGTGAAGTCATAGAATGGAGGTTTGTGAAGACATAGAATGGATGTTTCTGAAGTAAAATGAATATGTGTGAACTCATAGAATGGAGGTGTGTGAATTCAAAATGGAGGTGTGTGAACTCATAAAATGGAGATGTGTGAAGTCATGGAATGGATGTGTGTGAAGTCCAAGAATATAGGTGTGTGAAGTCAAACAATGGTGGTGTGTGAAGTCAGAGAATGCAGGTGTATTAAGTCAAAAAATGGAAGTGTGTGAAGTCAAAATGGAGGTGTGTGAATTCACAGAATGGAGGTGTGTGAAGTCACAGTATGAAGGTGTTTGAAGTCAAAATTGTGGTGTCTGAAGTCACAAATGGAGGTGTCTGAAGTCAGAATGCAGCTGTGTGAAGTCATAGAATGGAGGTGTGTGAAGTCAGAATGGAGGTGTGTGAACTCATAGAATGGAGTGTGTGAAGTCACAATGGGGATGTGTGAAGTCATAGAATGGGGGTGTGGGAAGTCAAATTGGAGGTGTGTGAAATCACAGAATGGAGGTGTGTCAACTCAGAAATGAGGAGTGTGAAGTCATAGAATGGAAGTGCGTGAAGTCATAGAATGGATGTTTCTGAAGTAAGAATGAAGGTGTGTGAAATCATAGATGGAGGTGTGTGAAGTCAAAATGGAGGTGTGTGAACTCATAGAATGGAGGTGTGTGAACTCATAGAATGGAGGTGTGTGAAGTCATGGAATGGAGGTGTGTGAAGTCAAAGAATGGAGGTGTGTGAAGTCAAACAATAAAGGTGTGTGAAGTCACAGAATGGAGGTGTGTGAAATCACAGAATGGAGGTGTGTGAAGTCAAAAAGGTGGTGTGTAGAGTCACAAATGGAGGTGTGTGAACTCATAGAATGGAGGTGTGTGAAGTCAAAGAATGGAGGTGTGTGAAGTCATCGAATGGAGGTGTGTGAAGTCATGGAATGGAGGTGTGTGAAGTCACAGAGTGGAGGTGTGTGAAGTCAGAATGGAGGTGTGTGAAGTCATAGAATGGAGGTGTGTGAAGTCACAGACTGCAGGTGTGTGAAGTCATAGAATGGAGGTGTGTGAAATCATAGAATGGAGGTGTGGGAATTCAGAGAATGGAGCTGTGTGAAGTCAGAATGGAGGTGTGCGAAGTCACAGAATGGAGGTGTGTGAAGTCATTTTATGGAGCTGTGTGAAGTCAGAATGGAGGTGTGTAAAGTCACAGAATGGAGGTGTGTGAACTCATAATGAAGGTGTGTAAAGTCACAGAATGGAGGTGTGTGAAGTCATAGAATGGAGGTGTGTGAAGTCATAGAATGGAGGTATGTGAACTCATAATGGAGGCGTGAGAAATCACAGAATTGTGGTGTGTGGAGTCACAGAATGGAGGGGTGTGAAGTCAAAGAATGGAAGTGTGTGAAGTCATAGAATGGAGGTGTGTGAAGTCATAGAATGGAGGTGTGTGAAGTCATAGAATGGAGGTGTGTGAAGTAACAGAATGAAGGTGTGGGAAGTCATAGAATGGAGTTGTGTTGTTGGGAGCCAGAGTGGAATCAAACTGTACCTTGACTTGCATCAGACGATGGCTATATTGTCTTATTGCTTTCTGGCTCTATTCTATGTAAATGACCTGAGAATTACCATATGAATGTGACACCTGGAGGTTGCCTGGGAGAGGAGGAGGGAAGAAAGGGGAGGGGAAAATAAACGCGGCAGTCTAGTCAGTCTTTGCCTGGACTGCGGACATCCCGGACCTAGTGTGTCTGTCTCTCTTCTTTTTCTTCCTAGTCCTTGTCCCCTATTTCAGGAACCCCAATCTGCGAACCCTGGTTTGCTGCCGGTTGGCCCCGGCATTGTGTGAAGTCACAGAATGGAGGTGTGTGAATTAATAGAATGTAGGTGTGAGAAATCATAGAATGGGGGTGTGTGAAGTCACAGAATGGAGGTGTGTGAAGTCACAGAATGGAGGTGTGTGAAGTCACAGCATGGACGTGTGTGAACTCACAATGGATGTGTGTGAAGTCAAAGAAAGGAGGTTTGTGAAGTCATAGAATGGAATTGTGTGAAGTCATAGAATGGAGGTGTGTGAAGTGAGAATTGAGGTGTGTGAAGTCACGGAATTGAGGTGTGTGAACTCAGAATGGAGGTGTGAGAAGTCACAGAATGGAGGTTTGTGAAGTCGTAGAATGGAGGTGTGTGAAGTCATAGAATGGATGTTTCTGAAGTAGAATGAAGACGTGTGAACTCATAGAATGGAGGTGTGTGAAGTCAAAATGGAGGTGTGTGAACTCATAAAATGGAGATGTGTGAAGTCATGGAATGGAGGTGTGTGAAGTCCAAGAATATAGGTGTGTGAAGTCAAACAATGGTGGTGTGTGAAGTCAGAGAATGCAGGTGTGTTAAGTCAAAGAAAGGAAGTGTGTGAAGTCAAAATGGAGGTGTGTGAAGTCACAGAATGGAGGTGTGTTAAGTCACAGAACGAAGGCGTTTGAACTCAGAATGGAGGTGTGTGAAGTCACAGAATGGAGGTGTGTGAAGTCATAGAATGAAGGGGTGTGAAGTCATAGAATGGAGCTGTGTGAAGTCAGAATGGAGGTGTGTGAAGTCACAGAATGGAGGTGTGTGAACTCAGAATTTAGGTGTGTGAAGTCACAGAATGGAGGTGTGTGAAGTCATAGAATGGATGTGTGTGAAGTCATAATGGAGGTGTGTGAAGTCACAGAATTGAGGTGTGTGAAGTCACAGAATGAAGGTGTATGAAGTCATAGAATGGAGGTGTGTGAAGTCATAGAATGGATGTTTGTTAAGTAAGAAGGAAGGTGTGTTAAGTCATAGAATGGAGTTGTGTGAAGGCACAGAATGGAGGTGTGTGAAGTCATAGAATGGAGCTGTGTGAAGTCAGAATGGAGGTGTGTGAAGTCACCGAATGGAGGTGTGTGAACTCAGAATGGAGGTGTGTGAAATCACAGAATGGAGGTGTGTTATGTCACAGAATGGAGGTGTGTGAACTCAGAATGGAGGTGTGTGAAGTCACAGAATCTAGGCGTATGAAGTCATAGAATGGAGGTGTGTGAAGTCATAGAATGGAGCTGTGTGAAGTCAGATTGGAGGTGTGTGAAGTCACAGAATGGAGGTGTGTTAAGTCACAGAACGGAGGTGTTTGAACTCAGAATGGAGGTGTGTGAAGTCACAGAATGGAGGTGTGTGAAGTCATAGAATGGAGCTGTGTGAAGTCAGATTGGAGGTGTGTGAAGTCACAGAATGGAGGTGTGTGAACTCAAAATGGAGGTGTGTGAAGTCACAGAACTGAGGTGTGTTAAGTCATAGAATGGAGGTGTGTGAAGTCATAGAATGGATGTGTGTGAAGTCATAATGGAGGTGTGTGTAGTCACAGAATTGAGGTGTGTGAAGTCACAGAATGGTGGTGTGTGAAGCCATAGAATGGAGGTGTGTGAAGTCATAGAATGGAGGTGTGTGAAGTCATAGAATGGATGTTTGTAAAGTAAGAATGAAGGTGTGTGAAGCCATAGAATGGAGGTGTGTGAAGTCATAGAATGGAGGTGTGTGAACTCATAGAATGGAGGTGTGTGAAGTCACAGAATGAAGGTGCGTTAAGTCACAGAATGGAGATTTGTGAACTCAGAATGGAGGTGTGTGAAGTCACAGAATGGAGGTGTGGGAAGTCATAGAATGGAGTTGTGTGAAGTAACAGAATGGAGGTGTGTGAATTAATAGAATGGAGGTGTGAGAAATCATAGAATGGAGGTGTGTGAAGTCACAGAATGGAGGTGTGTGAAGTCACAGAATGGAGGTGTGTGAAGTCACAGAATGGAGGTGTGTGAACTCACAATGGAGGTGTGTGAAGTCAAAGAATGGAGGTGTGTGAAGTCATAGAATGGAATTGTGTAAAGTCATAGAATGGAGGTGTGTGAAGTGAGAATTGAGGTGTGTGAAGTCACGGAATTGTGGTGTGTGAAGTCAGAATGGAGGTGTGTGAAGTCACAGAATGGAGGTTTGTGAAGTCATAAAATGGAGGTGTTTGAAGTCATAGAATGAATGTTTCTGAAGTAGAATGAAGGTGTGTGAAGTCATAGACTGGAGGTGTGTGAAGTCAAAATGGAGGTGTGTGAACTCATAAAATGGAGATGTGTGAAGTCATAGAATGGAGGTGTGTGAAGTCCAAGAATATAGGTGTGTGAAGTCAAACAATGGTGGTGTGTGAAGTCACAGAATGCAGGTTTGTTAAGTCAAAGAATGGAAGTGTGTGAAGTCAAAATGCAGGTGTGTGAAGTCACAGAATGGAGGTGTGTGAAGTCACAGAATGAAGGTGACTGAAGTCAGAATGCAGCTGTGTGAAGCCATAGAATGGAGGTGTGTGAAGTCAGAAAGGAGGTGGGTGAACGCATAGAATGGAGTGTGTGAAGTCATAATGGGGGTGTGTGAAGTCATAGAATGGGGGTGTGTGAAGTCAAATTGGAGGTGTGTGAAATCACAGAATGGAGGTGTGTCAACTCAGAAATGAGGTGTGTGAAGTCATAGAATGGAAATGTGTGAAATCATAGAATGGAGGTGTGTGAAGTCAAAGAATTGAGGTTTGTGAAGTCAGAATGGAGGTGTGTGAAGTCAGGATGGAGGTGGGTGAAGTCACAGAATGGAGGTGTGGGAACAAAGAATGGAGGTGTGTGGTCACAGAACGGAGGTTTGTGAAGTCATAGAATGGAGGTGCTTGAAGTCATAGAATGGATGTTTCTGAAGTGAGAAGGAAGGTGTATGAAGTCAAAGAATGGAGGTGTGTGAAGTCAAAATGGAGGTGTGTGAACTCATAGAATGGAGGTGTGTGAAGTCAAAGAATGGAGGTGTGTGAAGTCAAACAATAAAGGTGTGTGAAGTCACAGAATGGAGGTGTGTGAACTCATAGAATGGAGTTGCATGAAGTCAAAGAATGGAGGTGTGTGAATTCATCGAATGGAGGTGTGTGAAGTCATGGAATGTAGGTGTGTGAAGTCAGATGGAGTTGTGTCAAGTCATAGAATGGAGGTGTGTGAAGTCATGGAATGGAGGTGTGTGAAGTCAGAATGGAGGTGTGTAAAGTCATAGAATGGAGGTGTGTGAAGTCAGAATGGAGGTTTGTGAAGTCATAGAATGGAGGTGTGTGAAGTCACAATGAAGGTGTACGAAATCATAGAATGGAGGTGTGTGAGGTCATAGAATGGAGGTGTTTGAAGTCACAGAATGGAGGTGTGTGAAGGCATAGAATGGAGGTGTGTGAAGTCACAGAATGGAGGTGTGTGAAATCACAAAATGGAGGCGTGTGAACTCTGAATGGAGGTGTGTGAAGTCACAGAATGGAGGTGTGTGAAGTCATAGAATGGAGGTGTGTGAAGTCACACAATGGGGGTGTGGGAAGTCATAGAATGGAGGTGTGTGAAGTCAAACAATGGAGGTGTGTGAAGTCACAGAATGGAGGTGTTTGACGTCAGAGAATGGAGGTGTGTGAAATCAGAATGGAGGTGTGTGAAGTCACAGAATGGAGGTGTGTGAAGTCAGAATAGATGTGTGCGAAGTCATAGAATGGAGCTGTGTGAAGTTAGAATGGAGCTGTGTGAAGTCATAGAATGGCGGTGAGTTAAGTCAGAATGGCGGTGTGTGAACATAGAATGATGGTGTGTGAAGTCACAATGGAGGTGTGTGAAGTCATAGAATGGAGGTTTTTGAAGTCACAGAATGGAAGTGTGTGAAGTCATAGATTGGAGGTGTGTGAAGTCAGATTGGAGGTGTGTGAAGTCATAGAATGGAGGTGTGTCAACTCAGAAAGGAGGTGTGTGAAGTCATAGAATGGAGGTGTGTGAAGTCATAGAAAGGAGGTGTGTGAAATCATAGAATGGAGTTGTGTGAAGTCACAGAATTGAGGTGTGTGAAGTCAGAATGGAGGTGTGTGAAGACAGAATGGAGGTGTGTGAAGTCATAGAATGGAGGTGTGTGAATTCAGAATGCATTTGTGTGAACTCATAGAATGGAGGTCTGTGAAGTCACAATGTAGGTGTGTGAAGTCACAGAATGGAGGTGTGTGAAGTCATAGAATGGAGGTGTGTGAAGTCACAGAATGGAGGTGTGTGAAGTCATATAATGGAGGTGTGTGAAGTCACAGAATGGAGGTGTGTGGAGTCAGAATGCAGTTGTGTGAAGTCATAGAATGGAGGTGTGTGAAGTCAGAATGGAGGTGTGTGAAGTCATAGAATGGAGGTGTGTTAAGTCAGAATGGAGGTGTGTGAACTCATAGAATGGAGGTGTGTGAAGTCACAATGGAGGTGTGTGAAGTCATAGAATGGAGGTGTGTGAAGTCACAGAATGGAGTTGTGTGAAGTCTAGAATGGAGCTGTGTGAATTCAGATTGGAGGTGTGTGAAGTCACAGAATGGAGGTGTGTGAACTCAGAATGGAGGTGTGTGAAGTCACAGAATGGAGGTGTGTGAAGTCATAGAATGGAGGTGTGTGAAGTCAAAGAATGGATGTGTGAAGTCATAATGGATGTGTGTGAAGTCACAGAATTGAGGTGTGTGAAGTCACAGAATGGAGGTTTGTGAAGTCATAGAATGGAGGTGTGTGAAGTCATAGAATGGATGTTTCTTAAGTAATAATGAAGGTGTGTTAAGTCATAGAATGGAGGTGTGTGAAGGCACAGAATGGAGGTGTGTGAAGTCATAGAATGGAGCTGTGTGAAGTCAGAATGGAGGTGTGTGATGTCAAAGAATGGAGGTGTGTGAACTCAGATTGGAGGTGTGTGAAGTCACAGAATCTAGGTGTGTGAAGTCATAGAATGGAGGTGTGTGAAGTCATAGAATGAAGGTGTGTGAAGTTATAATGGAGGCGTGTGAAGTCACAGAATTGAGGTATGTGAAGTCACAGACGGAGGTGTGTGAAGTCATAGAATGGAAGTGTGTGAAGTCAGAACGGATGTGTGTGAACTCAGATTGGAGGTGTGGGAAGTCACAATGGAGGTGTGTGAAGTTATAGAATGGAGGTGTGTGAAGTCACAGAATGGAGGGGTGTGAAGTCAAAGACTGGAGGTGTGTGAACTCATAGAATGGAGGTGTGTGAAGTCATAGAATGGAGGTGTGTGAAGTCACAGACTGAAGGTGCGTTAAGTCACACAATGGAGGTTTGTGAACTCAGAATGGAGGTGTGTGAAGTCACAGAATGGAGGTGTGGGAAGTCATAGAATGGAGTTGTGTGAAGTCACAGAATGGAGGTGTGTGAATTAATAGAATGGAGGTGTGAGAAATCATAGAATGGAGGTGCGTGAAGTCACAGAATGGAGGTGTGTGAAGTCATACAATGGAGGTGTGTGAAGTCACAGAATGGAGGTGTGTGAAGTCATAGAATGGAGGTGTGTGAAGTCATAGAATGGATGTTTGTTAAGTAAGAATGAAGCTGTGTAAAGTCATAGATTGGAGGTGTGTGAAGGCACAGAATGGAGGTGTGTGAAGTCATAGAATGGAGCTGTGTGAAGTCAGAATGGAGGTGTGTGAAGTCACAGAATGGAGGTGTGTGAACTCAGAATGGAGGTGTGTGAAGTCACAGAATGGAGGTGTGTTATATCACAGAGTGGAGGTGTGTGAACTCAGAATGGAGGTGTGTGAAATCACAGAATCTAGGTGTGTGAAGTCATAGAATGGAGGTGTGTGAAGTCATAGAATGGAGGTGTGTGAAGTCATAGAATGGAGGTGTGTGAAGTCACAGACTGTAGGTGCGTTAAGTCACAGAATGGAGGTTTGTGAACTCAGAATGCAGGTGTGTGAAGTCACAGAATGGAGGTGTAGGAAGTCATAGAATGGAGTTGTGTGAAGTCACAGAATGGAGGTGTGTGAATTAATAGAATGGAGGTGTGAGAAATCATAGAATGGAGGTGCGTGAAGTCACAGAATGGAGGTGTGTGAAGTCATACAATGGAGGTGTGTGAAGTCACAGAATGGAGGTGTGTGAAGTCATAGAATGGAGGTGTGTGAAGTCATAGAATGGATGTGTGAAGTCATAATGGAAGTGTGTGAAGTCACAGAATTGAGGTGTGTGAAGTCACAGAATGGAGGTTTGTGAAGTCACAGAATGGAGGTGTGTGAAGTCATAGAATGGAGGTGTGTGAAGTCATAGAATGGATGTTTGTTAAGTAAGAATGAAGGTGTGTTAAGTCATAGATTGGAGGTGTGTGAAGGCACAGAATGGAGGTGTGTGAAGTCATAGAATGGAGCTGGGTGAAGTCAGAATGGAGGTGTGTGAAGTCACAGAATGGAGGTGTGTGAACTCAGAATGGAGGTGTGTGAAGTCACAGAATGGAGGTGTGTTAAGTCACAGAGTGGAGGTGTGTGAACTCAGAATGGAGGTGTGTGAAATCACAGAATCTAGGTGTGTGAAGTCATAGAATGGAGGTGTGTGAAGTCATAGAATGGAGGTGTGTGAAGTCATAATGGAGGCGTGTGAAGTCACAGAATTCAGGTGTGTGAAGTCACAGAACGGAGGTGTGTGAAGTCATAGAATGGAAGTGTGTGAAGTCAGAACGGAGGTGTGTGAACTTAGATTGGAGGTGTGGGAAGTCAAAATGGAGGTGTGTGAAGTTATAGAATGGAGGTGTGTGAAGTCACAGAATGGAGGGGTGTGAAGTCAAAGACTGGAGGTGTGTGAACTCATAGAATGGAGGTGTGTGAAGTCATAGAATGGAGGTGTGTGAACTCACAGAATGAAGGTGCGTTAAGTCACAGAATGGAGGTTTGTGAACTCAGAATGGAGGTGTGTGAAGTCACAGAATGGAGGTGTGGGAAGTCATAGAATGGAGTTGTGTGAAGTCACAGAATGGAGGTGTGTGAATTAATAGAATGGAGGTGTGAGAAATCATAGAATGGAGGTGCGTGAAGTCACAGAATCGAGGTGTGTGAAGTTACAGAATGGAGGTGTGTGAAGTCACAGAATGGAGGTGTGTGAACTCACAATGGAGGTGTGTGAAGTCAAAGAATGGAGGTGTGTGAAGTCATAGAACGGAATTGTGTGAAGTCATAAAATGGAGGTGTGTGAAGTGAGAATTGAGGTGTGTGAAGTCACGGAATTGAGGTGTGTGAACTCAGAATGGAGGTGTGTGAAGTCACAGAATGGAGGTTTGTGAAGTCATAGAATGGAGGTGTGTGAAGTCATAGAATGGATGTTTCTGAAGTAGAATGAAGGTGTGCGAAGTCATAGAATGGAGGTGTGTGAAGTCAAAATGGAGGTGTGTGAACTCATGAAATGGAAATGTGTGAAGTCATGGAATGGAGGTGTGTGAAGTCCAAGAATATAGGTGTGTGAAGTCAAACAATGGTGGTGTGTGAAGTCACAGAATGCAGGTATGTTAAGTCAAAGAATGGAAGTGTGTGAAGTCAAAATGGAGGTGTGTGAAGTCACAGAATGGAGGTGTGTGAAGTCACAGAATGAAGGTGTCTGAAGTCAGAATGCAGCTGTGTGAAGCCATTGAATGGAGGTGTGTGAAGTCAGAATGGAGGTGTGTGAACTCATAGAATGGAGTCTGTGAAGTCACAATGGGGGTGTGTGAAGTCATAGAATGGGGGTGTGTGAAGTCAAATTGGAGGTGTGTGAAATCACAGAATGGAGGTGTGTCAACTCAGAAATGAGGTGTGTGAAGTCATAGAAGGGAGGTGTGTGAATTCATACAATGGAAGTGTGTGAAATCATAGAATGGAGGTGTGTGGATCAAAGAATTGAGGTTTGTGAAGTCAGAATGGAGGTGTGTGAAGTCAGGATGGAGGTGGGTGGTGAAGTCACAGAATGGAGGTGTGGGAACTCAGAATGGAGGTGTGTGGTCACAGAACGGAGGTTTGTGAAGTCATAGAATGGAGGTGCGTGAAGTCATAGAATGGATGTTTCTGAAGTGAGAATGAAGGTGTATGAAGTCAAAGAATGGAGGTGTGTGAAGTCAAAATGAAGGTGTGTGAACTCATAGAATGAGGTGTGTGAACTCAGAATGGAGGTGTGTGAAGTCATGGAATGTAGGTGTGTGAAGTCACAGAATGGAGGTGTGTGAACTCATAGAATGGAGTTGCATGAAGTCAAAGAATGGAGGTGTGTGAATTCATCGAATGGAGGTGTGTGAAGTCATGGAATGTAGGTGTGTGAAGTCAGATGGAGTTGTGTCAAGTCATAGAATGGAGGTGTGTGAAGTCATGGAATGGAGGTGTGTGAAGTCAGAATGGAGGTGTGTAAAGTCATAGAATGGAGGTGTGTGAAGTCAGAATGGAGGTTTGTGAAGTCATAGAATGGAGGTGTGTGAAGTCACAATGAAGGGTGTACGAAATCATAGAATGGAGGTGTGTGAGGTCATAGAATGGAGGTGTTTGAAGTCACAGAATGGAGGTGTGTGAAGGCATAGAATGGAGGTGTGTGAAGTCACAGAATGGAGGTGGTGTGAAATCACAAAATGGAGGCGTGTGAACTCTGAATGGAGGTGTGTGAAGTCACAGAATGGAGGTGTGTGAAGTCATAGAATGGAGGTGTGTGAAGTCACACAATGGGGGTGTGGGAAGTCATAGAATGGAGGTGTGTGAAGTCAAACAATGGAGGTGTGTGAAGTCACAGAATGGAGGTGTTTGACGTCAGAGAATGGAGGTGTGTGAAATCAGAATGGAGGTGTGTGAAGTCACAGAATGGAGGTGTGTGAAGTCAGAATAGATGTGTGCGAAGTCATAGAATGGAGCTGTGTGAAGTTAGAATGGAGCTGTGTGAAGTCATAGAATGGCGGTGAGTGAAGTCAGAATGGCGGTGTGTGAACATAGAATGATGGTGTGTGAAGTCACATGGAGGTGTGTGAAGTCATAGAATGGAGGTTTTTGAAGTCACAGAATGGAAGTGTGTGAAGTCATAGATTGGAGGTGTGTGAAGTCAGATTGGAGGTGTGTGAAGTCATAGAATAGAGGTGTGTCAACTCAGAAAGGAGGTGTGTGAAGTCATAGAATGGAGGTGTGTGAAGTCATAGAAAGGAGGTGTGTGAAATCATAGAATGGAGTTGTGTGAAGTCACAGAATTGAGGTGTGTGAAGTCAGAATGGAGGTGTGTGAAGACAGAATGGAGGTGTGTGAAGTCATAGAATGGAGGTGTGTGAATTCAGAATGCATTTGTGTGAACTCATAGAATGGAGGTCTGTGAAGTCACCAATGTAGGTGTGTGAAGTCACAGAATGGAGGTGTGTGAAGTCATAGAATGGAGGTGTGTGAAGTCACAGATGGAGGTGTGTGAAGTCATATAATGGAGGTGTGTGAAGTCACAGAATGGAGGTGTGTGGAGTCAGAATGCAGTTGTGTGAAGTCATAGAATGGAGGTGTGTGAAGTCAGAATGGAGGTGTGTGAAGTCATAGAATGGAGGTGTGTTAAGTCAGAATGGAGGTGTGTGAACTCATAGAATGGAGGTGTGTGAAGTCACAATGGAGGTGTGTGAAGTCATAGAATGGAGGTGTGTGAAGTCACAGAATGGAGTTGTGTGAAGTCTAGAATGGAGCTGTGTGAATTCAGATTGGAGGTGTGTGAAGTCACAGAATGGAGGTGTGTGAACTCAGAATGGAGGTGTGTGAAGTCACAGAATGGAGGTGTGTGAAGTCATAGAATGGAGGTGTGTGAAGTCAAAGAATGGATGTGTGAAGTCATAATGGATGTGTGTGAAGTCACAGAATTGAGGTGTGTGAAGTCACAGAATGGAGGTTTGTGAAGTCATAGAATGGAGGTGTGTGAAGTCATAGAATGGATGTTTCTTAAGTAATAATGAAGGTGTGTTAAGTCATAGAATGGAGGTGTGTGAAGGTACAGAATGGAGGTGTGTGAAGTCATAGAATGGAGCTGTGTGAAGTCAGAATGGAGGTGTGTGATGTCAAAGAATGGAGGTGTGTGAACTCAGAATGGAGGTGTGTGAAGTCACAGAATCTAGGTGTGTGAAGTCATAGAATGGAGGTGTGTGAAGTCATAGAATGAAGGTGTGTGAAGTTATAATGGAGGCGTGTGAAGTCACAGAATTGAGGTATGTGAAGTCACAGACGGAGGTGTGTGAAGTCATAGAATGGAAGTGTGTGAAGTCAGAACGGATGTGTGTGAACTCAGATTGGAGGTGTGGGAAGTCACAATGGAGGTGTGTGAAGTTATAGGAATGGAGGTGTGTGAAGTCACAGAATGGAGGGGTGTGAAGTCAAAGACTGGAGGTGTGTGAACTCATAGAATGGAGGTGTGTGAAGTCATAGAATGGAGGTGTGTGAAGTCACAGACTGAAGGTGCGTTAAGTCACACAATGGAGGTTTGTGAACTCAGAATGGAGGTGTGTGAAGTCACAGAATGGAGGTGTGGGAAGTCATAGAATGGAGTTGTGTGAAGTCACAGAATGGAGGTGTGTGAATTAATAGAATGGAGGTGTGAGAAATCATAGAATGGAGGTGCGTGAAGTCACAGAATGGGAGGTGTGTGAAGTCATACAATGGAGGTGTGTGAAGTCACAGAATGGAGGTGTGTGAAGTCATAGAATGGAGGTGTGTGAAGTCATAGAATGGATGTTTGTTAAGTAAGAATGAAGCTGTGTAAAGTCATAGATTGGAGGTGTGTGAAGGCACAGAATGGAGGTGTGTGAAGTCATAGAATGGAGCTGTGTGAAGTCAGAATGGAGGTGTGTGAAGTCACAGAATGGAGGTGTGTGAACTCAGAATGGAGGTGTGTGAAGTCACAGAATGGAGGTGTGTTATATCACAGAGTGGAGGTGTGTGAACTCAGAATGGAGGTGTGTGAAATCACAGAATCTAGGTGTGTGAAGTCATAGAATGGAGGTGTGTGAAGTCATAGAATGGAGGTGTGTGAAGTCATAGAATGGAGGTGTGTGAAGTCACAGACTGAAGGTGCGTTAAGTCACAGAATGGAGGTTTGTGAACTCAGAATGCAGGTGTGTGAAGTCACAGAATGGAGGTGTAGGAAGTCATAGAATGGAGTTGTGTGAAGTCACAGAATGGAGGTGTGTGAATTAATAGAATGGAGGTGTGAGAAATCATAGAATGGAGGTGCGTGAAGTCACAGAATGGAGGTGTGTGAAGTCATACAATGGAGGTGTGTGAAGTCACAGAATGGAGGTGTGTGAAGTCATAGAATGGAGGTGTGTGAAGTCCATAGAATGGATGTGTGAAGTCATAATGGAAGTGTGTGAAGTCACAGAATTGAGGTGTGTGAAGTCACAGAATGGAGGTTTGTGAAGTCACAGAATGGAGGTGTGTGAAGTCATAGAATGGAGGTGTGTGAAGTCATAGAATGGATGTTTGTTAAGTAAGAATGAAGGTGTGTTAAGCCATAGATTGGAGGTGTGTGAAGGCACAGAATGGAGGTGTGTGAAGTAATAGAATGGAGCTGGGTGAAGTCAGAATGGAGGTGTGTGAAATCACAGAATGGAGGTGTGTGAACTCAGAATGGAGGTGTGTGAAGTCACAGAATGGAGGTGTGTTAAGTCACAGAGTGGAGGTGTGTGAACTCAGAATGGAGGTGTGTGAAATCACAGAATCTAGGTGTGTGAAGTCATAGAATGGAGGTGTGTGAAGTCATAGAATGGAGGTGTGTGAAGTCATAATGGAGGCGTGTGAAGTCACAGAATTCAGGTGTGTGAAGTCACAGAACGGAGGTGTGTGAAGTCATAGAATGGAAGTGTGTGAAGTCAGAACGGAGGTGTGTGAACTTAGATTGGAGGTGTGGGAAGTCAAAATGGAGGTGTGTGAAGTTATAGAATGGCGGTGTGTGAAGTCACAGAATGGAGGGGTGTGAAGTCAAAGACTGGAGGTGTGTGAACTCATAGAATGGAGGTGTGTGAAGTCATAGAATGGAGGTGTGTGAACTCACAGAATGAAGGTGCGTTAAGTCACAGAATGGAGGTTTGTGAACTCAGAATGGAGGTGTGTGAAGTCACAGAATGGAGGTGTGGGAAGTCATAGAATGGAGTTGTGTGAAGTCACAGAATGGAGGTGTGTGAATTAATAGAATGGAGGTGTGAGAAATCATAGAATGGAGGTGCGTGAAGTCACAGAATCGAGGTGTGTGAAGTTACAGAATGGAGGTGTGTGAAGTCACAGAATGGAGGTGTGTGAACTCACAATGGAGGTGTGTGAAGTCAAAGAATGGAGGTGTGTGAAGTCATAGAACGGAATTGTGTGAAGTCATAAAATGGAGGTGTGTGAAGTGAGAATTGAGGTGTGTGAAGTCACGGAATTGAGGTGTGTGAACTCAGAATGGAGGTGTGTGAAGTCACAGAATGGAGGTTTGTGAAGTCATAGAATGGAGGTGTGTGAAGTCATAGAATGGATGTTTCTGAAGTAGAATGAAGGTGTGTGAAGTCATAGAATGGAGGTGTGTGAAGTCAAAATGGAGGTGCGTGAACTCATGAAATGGAAATGTGTGAAGTCATGGAATGGAGGTGTGTGAAGTCCAAGAATATAGGTGTGTGAAGTCAAACAATGGTGGTGTGTGAAGTCACAGAATGCAGGTATGTTAAGTCAAAGAATGGAAGTGTGTGAAGTCAAAATGTAGGTGTGTGAAGTCACAGAATGGAGGTGTGTGAAGTCACAGAATGAAGGTGTCTGAAGTCAGAATGCAGCTGTGTGAAGCCATTGAATGGAGGTGTGTGAAGTCAGAATGGAGGTGTGTGAACTCATAGAATGGAGTGTGTGAAGTCACAATGGGGGTGTGTGAAGTCATAGAATGGGGGTGTGTGAAGTCAAATTGGAGGTGTGTGAAATCACAGAATGGAGGTGTGTCAACTCAGAAATGAGGTGTGTGAAGTCATAGAAGGGAGGTGTGTGAATTCATACAATGGAAGTGTGTGAAATCATAGAATGGAGGTGTGTGGATCAAAGAATTGAGGTTTGTGAAGTCAGAATGGAGGTGTGTGAAGTCAGGATGGAGGTGGGTGAAGTCACAGAATGGAGGTGTGGGAACTCAGAATGGAGGTGTGTGGTCACAGAACGGAGGTTTGTGAAGTCATAGAATGGAGGTGCGTGAAGTCATAGAATGGATGTTTCTGAAGTGAGAATGAAGGTGTATGAAGTCAAAGAATGGAGGTGTGTGAAGTCAAAATGAAGGTGTGTGAACTCATAGAATGGAGGTGTGTGAACTCATAGAATGGAGGTGTGTGAAGTCATGGAATGTAGGTGTGTGAAGTCAAAGAATGGAGGTGTGCGAAGTCACAGAATGGAGGTTTGTGAAGTCATAGAATGGAGGTGTGTGAAGTCATAGAATGGATGTTTCTGAAGTAGAATGAAGGTGTGTGAAGTCATAGAATGGAGGTGTGTGAAGTCAAAATGTAGGTGTGTGAACTCATGAAATGTAGATGTGTGAAGTCATGGAATGGAGGTGTGTGAAGTCCAAGAATATAGGTGTGTGAAGTCAAACAATGGTGGTGTGTGAAGTCACTGAATGCAGGTGTGTTAAGTCAAAGAATGGAAGTGTGTGAAGTCAAAATGGAGGTGTGTGAAGTCACAGAATGAAGGTGTCTGAAGTCAGAATGCAGCTGTGTGAAGCCATAGAATGGAGGTGTTAAGTCAGAATGGAGGTGTGTGAACTCATAGAATGGAGTGTGTGAAGTCACAATGGGGGTGTGTGAAGTCATAGAATGGGGGTGTGTGAAGTCAAATTGGAGATGTGTGAAATCACAGAATGGAGGCGTGTCAACTCAGAAATGAGGTGTGTGAAGTCATAGAAGGGAGGTGTGTGAATTCATAGAATGGAAGTGTGTGAAATCATAGAATGGAGGTGTGTGAAGTCAAAGAATTGATGTTTTTGATGTCAGAATGGAGGTGTGTGAAGTCAGGATGGAGGTGGGTGAAGTCACAGAATGCAGGTTTGGGAACTCAGAATGGAGGTGTGTGGTCACCGAACGGAGGTTTGTGAAGTCATAGAATGGAGGTGCGTGAAGTCATAGAATGGATGTTTCTGAAGTGAGAATGAAGGTGTATGAAGTCAAAGAATGGAGGTGTGTGAAGTCAAAATGAAGGTGTGTGAACTCATAGAATGGAGGTGTGTGAACTCATAGAATGGAGGTGTGTGAAGTCAAACAATAAAGGTGTGTGAAGTCACAGAATGAGGTGTGTGAACTCATAGAAAGGAGGTGCATGAAGACAAAGAATGGAGGTGTGAGAATTCATCGAATGGAGGTGTGTGAAGTCATGAATGGAGGTGTGTGAAGTCAGATGGAGTTGTGTGAAGTCATAGAATGGAGGTGTGTGAAGTCAGAATGGAGGGGTGTGAAGTCATAGAATGGAGGTGTGTGAAGTCAGAATGGAGGTGTGTGAACTCATAGAATGGAGGTGTGTGAAGTCACAATGCAGGTGTGCGAAGTCATAGAATGGAGGTGTGTGAGGTCATAGAATGCAGGTGTGTGAAGTCACAGAATGATCATGTGTGAAGTCATAGAATGGAGGTGTGTGAAGTCATAGAATGGAGGTGTGTGAAGTCACATAATGGAGGTGTGTGAAATCACAAAATGGAGGTGTGTGAACGCAGAATGGAGGTGTGTGAAGTCACAGAATGGAGGTGTGTGAAGTCATAGAATGGAGGTGTGTGAAGTCAGAATGGAGCTGTGTGAAGTCAAAGAATGGAGGTATGTGAAATCAGAATAGATGTGTGCGAAGTCATAAAATGGAGCTGTGTGAAGTCAGAATGGAGCTGTGTGAAGTCATAGAATGGAGGTGAGTGAAGTAAGAATGGCGCTGTGAGAACTCATAGAATGATGTTGTGTGAAGTCACAATGGAGGTGTGTGAAGTCATAGAATGGAGGTTTTTGAAGTCACAGAATGGAAGTGTGTGAAGTCATAAAATGGAGGTGTGTGAAGTCAGATTGGAGGGTATATGTGTGTGAAGTCATAGAATGTAGGTGTGTCAACTCAGAAAGGAGGTGTGTGTAGTCATAGAATGGAGTGTGTGAAGTCATAGAATGGAGGTGTGTGAAATCATAGAATGCAGGTGTGTGAAGTCACAGAATTGAGGTGTGTGAAGTCAGAATGGAGGTGTGTGAAGTCAGAATGGAGGTGTGTGAAGTCATAGAATGGAGGTGTGTGAATTCACAATGCATTAGTGTGAACTCATAGAATGGAGGTCTGGGAAGTCACAATGTAGTGTGTGAAGTCACAGAATGGAGGTGTGTGAAGTCATAAAATGGAGGTGTTTGAAGTCACAGAATGGAGGTGTGTGAAGTCATAGAATGGAGGTGTGTTAAGTCACAGAATGGAGGTGTGTGAAGTCAGAATGGAGTTGTGTGAAGTCATAGAATGCAGGTGTGTGAAGTCAGAATGGAGGTTGGTGAAGTCATAGAATGGAGGTGTGTGAAGTCAGAATGGAGGTGTGTGAACTCATTGAATGGAGGTGTGTGAAGTCACAATGGAGGTGTGTGAAGTCATAGAATGGAGGTGTGTGAAGTCACAGAATGGAGGTGTGTGAAGTCATAGAATGGAGATGTGTGAAGTCAGATTGGAGGTGTGTGAAGTCACAGAAAGGAGGTGTGTGAACTCAAAATGGAGGTGTGTGAAGTCACAGAATGGAGGTGTGTGAAGTCATAGAATGGAGGTGTGTGAAGTCATAGAATGGATGTGTGTGAAGTCATAATGAGGTGTGTGAAGTCACAGAATTGAGGTGTGTGAAGTCACAGAATGGAGGTGTGTGAAGTCATAGAATGGAGGTGTGTGAAGTCATAGAACAGAGGTGTGTGAAGTCATACAATGGATGTTTTTTAAGTAAGAATGAAGGTGTGTTAAGTCATAGAATGGAGGTGTGTGGAGGCACAGAATGGAGGTGTGTGAAGTCATAGAATGGAGCTGTGTGAAGTCAGAATGGAGGTGTGTGAAGTCACAGAATGGAGGTGTGCGAACTCAGAATGGAGGTGTGTGAAGTCACAGAATGGAGGTGTGTTAAGTCATAGAACGGAGGTGTTTGAACTCAGAATGGAGGTGTGTGAAGTCACAGAATGGAGGTGTGTGAAGTCATAGAATGGACGTGTGTGAAGTGAGAATTGAGGTGTGTGAAGTCACGGAATTGAGGTGTGTGAACTCAGAATGGAGGTGTGTGAAGTCACAGAATGGAGGTTTGTGAAGTCATAGAGTGGAGGTGTGTGAAGTCATAGAATGGGTATTTCTGAAGTACAATGAAGGTGTGTGAACTCATAGAATGGAGGTGTGTGAAGTCAGAATGGAGGTGTGTGAGGTCAAAGAATGGAGGTATGTGAAATCAGAATAGATGTGTGCGAAGTCATAAAATGGAGCTGTGTGAAGTCAGAATGGAGCTGGGTGAAGTCATAGAATGGAGGTGAGTGAAGTAAGAATGGCGCTGTGAGAACTCATAGAATGATGTTGTGTGAAGTCACAATGGAGGTGTGTGAAGTCATAGAATGGAGGTTTTTGAAGTCACAGAATGGAAGTGTGTGAAGTCATAAAATGGAGGTGTGTGAAGTCAGATTGGAGGTGTGTGAAGTCATAGAATGTAGGTGTGTCAACTCAAAAAGGAGGTGTGTGTAGTCATAGAATGGAGGTGTGTGAAGTCATAGAATGGAGGTGTGTGAAATCATAGAATGCAGGTGTGTGAAGTCACAGAATTGAGGTGTGTGAAGTCAGAATGGAGGTGTGTGAAGTCAGAATGGAGGTGTGTGAAGTCATAGAATGGAGGTGTGTGAATTCACAATGCATTAGTGTGAACTCATAGAATGGAGGTCTGTGAAGTCACAATGTAGGTGTGTGAAGTCACAGAATGGAGGTGTGTGAAGTCATAAAATGGAGGTGTTTGAAGTCACAGAATGGAGGTGTGTGAAGTCATAGAATGGAGGTGTGTTAAGTCACAGAATGGAGGTGTGTGAAGTCAGAATGGAGTTGTGTGAAGTCATAGAATGCAGGTGTGTGAAGTCAGAATGGAGGTTGGTGAAGTCATAGAATGGAGGTGTGTGAAGTCAGAATGGAGGTGTGTGAACTCATTGAATGGAGGTGTGTGAAGTCACAATGGAGGTGTGTGAAGTCATAGAATGGAGGTGTGTGAAGTCACAGAATGGAGGTGTGTGAAGTCATAGAATGGAGCTGTGTGAAGTTAGAATGGAGGTGTGTGAAGTCAGGATGGAGGTGGGTGAAGTTACAGAATGGAAGTGTGGGAACTCAAAATGGCGGTGTGTGGTCACAGAACGGAGGTTTGTGAAGTCATAGAATGGAGGTGACTGAAGTCATAGAATAGATGTTTCTGAAGTGAGAATGAAGGAGTATGAAGTCAAAGAATGGAGGTGTGTGAAGTCAAAATGGAGGTGTGTGAATCATAGAATGGAGGTGTGTGAACTCATAGAAAGGAGGTGTATGAAGTCATGGAATGGAGGTGTGTGAAGTCAAAGAATGGAGGTGTGTGAAGTCAAACAATAAAGGTGTGTGAAGTCAGAGAATGGAGGTGTGTGAACTCATAGAATGGAGGTGCATGCAGTCAAAGAATGGAGGTGTGTGAAGTCATCGAATGGAGGTGTGTGAAGTCATGGAATGGAGGTGTGTGAAGTCAGATGGAGTTGTGTGAAGTCATAGAATGGAGGTGTGTGAAGTCAGAATGGTGGTGTGTGAAGTCATAGAATGGAGGTGTGTGAAGTCAGAATGGAGGTGTGTGAACTCAAAGAATGGAGGTGTGTGAAGTCACAATGCAGGTGTGCGAAGTCATAGAATGGAGGTGTGTGAGGTCATAGAATGGAGGTGTGTGAAGTCATAGAATGGAGGTGTGTGAAGTCACAGAATTGAGGTTTGTGAAGTCATAGAATGGAGGTGTGTGAAGTCATAGAATTTAGGTGTGTGAAGTCATAGAATGGAGGTGTGTGAAGTCAGAGAATGGAGGTGTGTGAAATCACAAAATGGAGGTGTGTGAACTCAGAATCGAGGTGTGTGAAGTCACACAATGGGGGTGTGTGAAGTCATAGAATGGAGGTGTGTGAAGTCATAAAATGGAGGTGTGTGAAGTCACAGAATGGAGGTGTGTGAAGTCACAATGGAGCTGTGTGAAGTCATAGAATGGAGGTGAGTGAAGTCAGAAAGGCGGTGTGCGAACTCATAGAATGATGATGTGTGAAGTCACAATGGAGGTGTGTGATGTCATAGAATGGAAGTTTTTGAAGTCACAGAATGGAGGTGTGTGAAGTCATAGAATGGAGGTGTGTGAAGTCAAATTGGAGGTGTGTGAAGTCATAGAATGGAGGTGTGTCAACTCAGAAAGGAGGTGTGTGAAGTCATAGAATGGAGGTGTGTGAAATCATAGAATTGAGGTGTGTGAAGTCACAGAATTGAGGTGTGTGAAGTCACAGAATGGAGGTGTGTGAAGTCATAGAATGGAGGTGTGTGAAGTCATAGAATGGACGTGTGTGAATGAGAATTGAGGTGTGTGAAGTCACGGAATTGAGGTGTGTGAACTCAGAATGGAGGTGTGTGAAGTCACAGAATGGAGGTTTGTGAAGTCATAGAGTGGAGGTGTGTGAAGTCATAGAATGGGTATTTCTGAAGTATAATGAAGGTGTGTGAACTCATAGAATGGAGGTGTGTGAAGTCAAAATGGAGGTGTGTGAACTCATAAAATGGAGATGTGTGAAGTCATGGAATGGAGGTGTGTGAAGTGCAAGAATATAGATTGTGAAGTCAAACAATGGTGGTGTGTGAAGTCACAGAATGCAAGTGTGTTAAGTCAACGAATGGAAGTGTGTGAAGTCAAAATTGAGGTGTGTGAAGTCACAGAATGGAGGTGTATGAAGTCACAGAATGAAGGTGTTTGAAGTCAAAATTGTGGTGTGTGAAGTCACAAATGGAGGTGTCTGAAGTCAGAATGCAGCTGTGTGAAGCCATAGAATGAAAGTGTGTGAGGTCAGAATGGAGATGTGTGAACTCATAGAATGGAGTGTGTGAAGTCACAATGGGGGTGTGTGAAGTCATAGAATGGGGGTGTGTGAAGTTAAATTGGAGGTGTGTGAAATCACAGAATGGAGGTGTGTCAACTCAGAAATGAGGTGTGTGAAGTCATAGAATGGAGGTGTGTGAATTCATAGAATGGAAGAGTGTGAAATCATAGAATGGAGGTGTGTGAAGTCAAAGAATTGAGGTTTGTGAAGTCAGAATGGAGGTGTGTGAAGTCAGGATGGAGGTGGGTGAAGTCACAGAATGGAAGTGTGGGAACTCAAAATGGAGGTGTGTGGTCACAGAACGGAGGTTTGTGAAGTCATAGAATGGAGGTGCCTGAAGTCATAGAAGGGATGTTTCTGAAGTGAGAACGAAGGTGTATGAAGTCAAAGAATGGAGGTGTGTGAAGTCAAAATGGAGGTGTGTGAATCATAGAATGGAGGTGTGTGAACTCATAGAAAGGAGGTGTGTGAAGTCATGGAATGGAGGTGTGTGAATTCACAATGCATTTGTGTGAACTCATAGAATGTAGGTCTGTGAAGTCACAATGTACGTGTGTGAAGTCACAGAATGGAGGTGTGTGAAGTCATAGAATGGAATTGTGTGAAGTCACAGAATGCAGGTGTGTGAAGTCACAGAATGAAGGTGCGTTAAGTCACAGAATGGAGGTTTGTGAACTCAGAATGGAGGTGTGTGAAGTCACAGAATGGAGGTGTGGGAAGTCATAGAATGGACTTGTGTGAAGTCACAGAATGGAGGATTGTGAATTAATAGAATGGAGGTGTGAGAAATCATAGAATGGAGGTGTGTAAAGTCACAGAATGGAGGTGTGTGAAGTCACAGAATGGAGGTGTGTGAAGTCACAGAATGGAGGTGTGTGAACTCACAAGGGAGGTGTGTGAAGTCAAAGAATGGAGGTGTGTGAAGTCATAGAATGGAATTGTGTGAAGTCACAGAATGCAGGTGTGTTTTGTCAAAGAATGGAAGTGTGTTAAGTCAAAATGGAGGGGTGTGAAGTCACAGAACGGAGGTGTGTGAAGTCACAGAATGAAGGTGTTTGAAGTCAAAATTGTGGTGTGTGAAGTCACAAATGGAGGTGTCTGAAGTCAGAATGCAGCTGTGTGAAGCCATAGAATGGAAGTGTATGAAGTCAGAATGGAGGTGTGTGAACTCATAGAACGGAGTGTGTGAAGTCACAATGGGGGTGTGTGAAGTCATAGAATGGGGGTGTGTGAAGTCAAATTGGAGGTGTGTGAAATCACAGAATGGAGGCGTGTCAACTCAGAAATGGGGTGTGTGAAGTCACAGAATGGAGGTGTGGGAAGTCATAGAATGGAGTTGTGTGAAGTCACAGAATGGAGGTGTGTGAATTAATAGAATGGAGGTGTGAGAAATCATAGAATGGAGGTGCGTGAAGTCACAGAATCGAGGTGTGTGAAGTTACAGAATGGAGGTGTGTGAAGTCACAGAATGGAGGTGTGTGAACTCACAATGGAGGTGTGTGAAGTCAAAGAATGGAGGTGTGTGAAGTCATAGAACGGAATTGTGTGAAGTCATAAAATGGAGGTGTGTGAAGTGAGAATTGAGGTGTGTGAAGTCACGGAATTGAGGTGTGTGAACTCAGAATGGAGGTGTGTGAAGTCACAGAATGGAGGTTTGTGAAGTCATAGAATGGAGGTGTGTGAAGTCATAGAATGGATGTTTCTGAAGTAGAATGAAGGTGTGTGAAGTCATAGAATGGAGGTGTGTGAAGTCAAAATGGAGGTGTGTGAACTCATGAAATGGAAATGTGTGAAGTCATGGAATGGAGGTGTGTGAAGTCCAAGAATATAGGTGTGTGAAGTCAAACAATGGTGGTGTGTGAAGTCACAGAATGCAGGTATGTTAAGTCAAAGAATGGAAGTGTGTGAAGTCAAAATGGAGGTGTGTGAAGTCACAGAATGGAGGTGTGTGAAGTCACAGAATGAAGGTGTCTGAAGTCAGAATGCAGCTGTGTGAAGCCATTGAATGGAGGTGTGTGAAGTCAGAATGGAGGTGTGTGAACTCATAGAATGGAGTGTGTGAAGTCACAATGGGGGTGTGTGAAGTCATAGAATGGGGGTGTGTGAAGTCAAATTGGAGGTGTGTGAAATCACAGAATGGAGGTGTGTCAACTCAGAAATGAGGTGTGTGAAGTCATAGAAGGGAGGTGTGTGAATTCATACAATGGAAGTGTGTGAAATCATAGAATGGAGGTGTGTGGATCAAAGAATTGAGGTTTGTGAAGTCAGAATGGAGGTGTGTGAAGTCAGGATGGAGGTGGGTGAAGTCACAGAATGGAGGTGTGGGAACTCAGAATGGAGGTGTGTGGTCACAGAACGGAGGTTTGTGAAGTCATAGAATGGAGGTGCGTGAAGTCATAGAATGGATGTTTCTGAAGTGAGAATGAAGGTGTATGAAGTCAAAGAATGGAGGTGTGTGAAGTCAAAATGAAGGTGTGTGAACTCATAGAATGGAGGTGTGTGAACTCATAGAATGGAGGTGTGTGAAGTCATGGAATGTAGGTGTGTGAAGTCAAAGAATGGAGGTGTGCGAAGTCACAGAATGGAGGTTTGTGAAGTCATAGAATGGAGGTGTGTGAAGTCATAGAATGGATGTTTCTGAAGTAGAATGAAGGTGTGTGAAGTCATAGAATGGAGGTGTGTGAAGTCAAAATGTAGGTGTGTGAACTCATGAAATGTAGATGTGTGAAGTCATGGAATGGAGGTGTGTGAAGTCCAAGAATATAGGTGTGTGAAGTCAAACAATGGTGGTGTGTGAAGTCACTGAATGCAGGTGTGTTAAGTCAAAGAATGGAAGTGTGTGAAGTCAAAATGGAGGTGTGTGAAGTCACAGAATGAAGGTGTCTGAAGTCAGAATGCAGCTGTGTGAAGCCATAGAATGGAGGTGTTAAGTCAGAATGGAGGTGTGTGAACTCATAGAATGGAGTGTGTGAAGTCACAATGGGGGTGTGTGAAGTCATAGAATGGGGGTGTGTGAAGTCAAATTGGAGATGTGTGAAATCACAGAATGGAGGCGTGTCAACTCAGAAATGAGGTGTGTGAAGTCATAGAAGGGAGGTGTGTGAATTCATAGAATGGAAGTGTGTGAAATCATAGAATGGAGGTGTGTGAAGTCAAAGAATTGATGTTTTTGATGTCAGAATGGAGGTGTGTGAAGTCAGGATGGAGGTGGGTGAAGTCACAGAATGCAGGTTTGGGAACTCAGAATGGAGGTGTGTGGTCACCGAACGGAGGTTTGTGAAGTCATAGAATGGAGGTGCGTGAAGTCATAGAATGGATGTTTCTGAAGTGAGAATGAAGGTGTATGAAGTCAAAGAATGGAGGTGTGTGAAGTCAAAATGAAGGTGTGTGAACTCATAGAATGGAGGTGTGTGAACTCATAGAATGGAGGTGTGTGAAGTCAAACAATAAAGGTGTGTGAAGTCACAGAATGGAGGTGTGTGAACTCATAGAAAGGAGGTGCATGAAGACAAAGAATGGAGGTGTGAGAATTCATCGAATGGAGGTGTGTGAAGTCATGGAATGGAGGTGTGTGAAGTCAGATGGAGTTGTGTGAAGTCATAGAATGGAGGTGTGTGAAGTCAGAATGGAGGGGTGTGAAGTCATAGAATGGAGGTGTGTGAAGTCAGAATGGAGGTGTGTGAACTCATAGAATGGAGGTGTGTGAAGTCACAATGCAGGTGTGCGAAGTCATAGAATGGAGGTGTGTGAGGTCATAGAATGGAGGTGTGTGAAGTCATAGAATGGAGGTGTGTGAAGTCACAGAATTGAGGTTTGTGAAGTCATAGAATGGAGGTGTGTGAAGTCATAGAATTTAGGTGTGTGAAGTCATAGAATGGAGGTGAGTGAAGTAAGAATGGCGCTGTGAGAACTCATAGAATGATGTTGTGTGAAGTCACAATGGAGGTGTGTGAAGTCATAGAATGGAGGTTTTTGAAGTCACAGAATGGAAGTGTGTGAAGTCATAAAATGGAGGTGTGTGAAGTCAGATTGGAGGTGTGTGAAGTCATAGAATGTAGGTGTGTCAACTCAGAAAGGAGGTGTGTGTAGTCATAGAATGGAGGTGTGTGAAGTCATAGAATGGAGGTGTGTGAAATCATAGAATGCAGGTGTGTGAAGTCACAGAATTGAGGTGTGTGAAGTCAGAATGGAGGTGTGTGAAGTCAGAATGGAGGTGTGTGAAGTCATAGAATGGAGGTGTGTGAATTCACAATGCATTAGTGTGAACTCATAGAATGGAGGTCTGTGAAGTCACAATGTAGGTGTGTGAAGTCACAGAATGGAGGTGTGTGAAGTCATAAAATGGAGGTGTTTGAAGTCACAGAATGGAGGTGTGTGAAGTCATAGAATGGAGGTGTGTTAAGTCACAGAATGGAGGTGTGTGAAGTCAGAATGGAGTTGTGTGAAGTCATAGAATGCAGGTGTGTGAAGTCAGAATGGAGGTTGGTGAAGTCATAGAATGGAGGTGTGTGAAGTCAGAATGGAGGTGTGTGAACTCATTGAATGGAGGTGTGTGAAGTCACAATGGAGGTGTGTGAAGTCATAGAATGGAGGTGTGTGAAGTCACAGAATGGAGGTGTGTGAAGTCATAGAATGGAGCTGTGTGAAGTCAGAATGGAGGTGTGTGAAGTCAGGATGGAGGTGGGTGAAGTTACAGAATGGAAGTGTGGGAACTCAAAATGGAGGTGTGTGGTCACAGAACGGAGGTTTGTGAAGTCATAGAATGGAGGTGACTGAAGTCATAGAATAGATGTTTCTGAAGTGAGAACGAAGGAGTATGAAGTCAAAGAATGGAGGTGTGTGAAGTCAAAATGGAGGTGTGTGAATCATAGAATGGAGGTGTGTGAACTCATAGAAAGGAGGTGTGTGAAGTCATGGAATGGAGGTGTGTGAAGTCAAAGAATGGAGGTGTGTGAAGTCAAACAATAAAGGTGTGTGAAGTCAGAGAATGGAGGTGTGTGAACTCATAGAATGGAGGTGCATGCAGTCAAAGAATGGAGGTGTGTGAAGTCATCGAATGGAGGTGTGTGAAGTCATGGAATGGAGGTGTGTGAAGTCAGATGGAGTTGTGTGAAGTCATAGAATGGAGGTGTGTGAAGTCAGAATGGTGGTGTGTGAAGTCATAGAATGGAGGTGTGTGAAGTCAGAATGGAGGTGTGTGAACTCAAAGAATGGAGGAGTGTGAAGTCACAATACAGGTGTGCGAAGTCATAGAATGGAGGTGTGTGAGGTCATAGAATGGAGGTGTGTGAAGTCATAGAATGGAGGTGTGTGAAGTCACAGAATTGAGGTTTGTGAAGTCATAGAATGGAGGTGTGTGAAGTCATAGAATTTAGGTGTGTGAAGTCATAGAATGGAGGTGTGTGAAGTCAGAGAATGGAGGTGTGTGAAATCACAAAATGGAGGTGTGTGAACTCAGAATCGAGGTGTGTGAAGTCACACAATGGGGGTGTGTGAAGTCATAGAATGGAGGTGTGTGAAGTCATAAAATGGAGGTGTGTGAAGTCACAGAATGGAGGTGTGTGAAGTCACAATGGAGCTGTGTGAAGTCATAGAATGGAGGTGAGTGAAGTCAGAAAGGCGGTGTGCGAACTCATAGAATGATGATGTGTGAAGTCACAATGGAGGTGTGTGATGTCATAGAATGGAAGTTTTTGAAGTCACAGAATGGAGGTGTGTGAAGTCATAGAATGGAGGTGTGTGAAGTCAAATTGGAGGTGTGTGAAGTCATAGAATGGAGGTGTGTCAACTCAGAAAGGAGGTGTGTGAAGTCATAGAATGGAGGTGTGGGAAATCATAGAATTGAGGTGTGTGAAGTCACAGAATTGAGGTGTGTGAAGTCACAGAATGGAGGTGTGTGAAGTCATAGAATGGAGGTGTGTGAAGTCATAGAATGGACGTGTGTGAATGAGAATTGAGGTGTGTGAAGTCACGGAATTGAGGTGTGTGAACTCAGAATGGAGGTGTGTGAAGTCACAGAATGGAGGTTTGTGAAGTCATAGAGTGGAGGTGTGTGAAGTCATAGAATGGGTATTTCTGAAGTACAATGAAGGTGTGTGAACTCATAGAATGGAGGTGTGTGAAGTCAAAATGGAGGTGTGTGAACTCATAAAATGGAGATGTGTGAAGTCATGGAATGGAGGTGTGTGAAGTGCAAGAATATAGATTGTGAAGTCAAACAATGGTGGTGTGTGAAGTCACAGAATGCAAGTGTGTTAAGTCAACGAATGGAAGTGTGTGAAGTCAAAATTGAGGTGTGTGAAGTCACAGAATGGAGGTGTATGAAGTCACAGAATGAAGGTGTTTGAAGTCAAAATTGTGGTGTGTGAAGTCACAAATGGAGGTGTCTGAAGTCAGAATGCAGCTGTGTGAAGCCATAGAATGAAAGTGTGTGAAGTCAGAATGGAGATGTGTGAACTCATAGAATGGAGTGTGTGAAGTCACAATGGGGGTGTGTGAAGTCATAGAATGGGGGTGTGTGAAGTTAAATTGGAGGTGTGTGAAATCACAGAATGGAGGTGTGTCAACTCAGAAATGAGGTGTGTGAAGTCATAGAATGGAGGTGTGTGAATTCATAGAATGGAAGAGTGTGAAATCATAGAATGGAGGTGTGTGAAGTCAAAGAATTGACGTTTGTGAAGTCAGAATGGAGGTGTGTGAAGTCAGGATGGAGGTGGGTGAAGTCACAGAATGGAAGTGTGGGAACTCAAAATGGAGGTGTGTGGTCACAGAACGGAGGTTTGTGAAGTCATAGAATGGAGGTGCCTGAAGTCATAGAAGGGATGTTTCTGAAGTGAGAACGAAGGTGTATGAAGTCAAAGAATGGAGGTGTGTGAAGTCAAAATGGAGGTGTGTGAATCATAGAATGGAGGTGTGTGAACTCATAGAAAGGAGGTGTGTGAAGTCATGGAATGGAGGTGTGTGAATTCACAATGCATTTGTGTGAACTCATAGAATGTAGGTCTGTGAAGTCACAATGTACGTGTGTGAAGTCACAGAATGGAGGTGTGTGAAGTCATAGAATGGAATTGTGTGAAGTCACAGAATGCAGGTGTGTGAAGTCACAGAATGAAGGTGTGTGAAGACATAGAATGTAGGTGTGTGAAGTCACAGAATGGAGGTGTGTGAAGTCACAGAATGGAGGTGTGTGAAGTCATAGAATGTAGGTGTGTGAAGTCACAGAATGGAGGTGTGTGAAGTCATATATTGGAGGTTTGTGAAGTCATAGAATGGAGGTGTGTGAAGTAATAAAATGGAGGTGTGTCAAGTCACAGATTGAAGGTGTGTGAAGACACAGAATGGGGGTGTGTGAACTCAGAATGGAGGTGTGTGAAGTCACAGAATGGAGGTGTGTGAAGTCATAGAATGGATGTTTCTGAAGTAAGAATGAAGGTGTGTGAAGTCATAGAATGGAGGTGTGTGAAGTCAAAATGGTGGTGTGTGAACTCATAGAATGGAGGTGTGTGAACTCATGGAATGGAGGTGTGTGAAGTCACAGAATTGAGGTGTGTGAAGTCAGAATGGAGGTGTGTGAAGTCAGAATGGAAGTGTGTGAAGTCATAGAATGGAGGTGTGTGAATTCACAATGCATTTGTGTGAACTCATAGAATGGAGGTCTGTGAAGTCACAATGTACGTGTGTGAAGTCACAGAATGGAGGTGTGTGAAGTCATAGAATGGAGGTGTGTGAAGTCACAGAATGGAGGTGTGTGAAGTCAGAATGGAGTTGTGTGAAGTCATAGAATGGAGGTGTGTGAAGTCAGAGTGGAGGTGTGTGAAGTCATAGAATGGAGGTGTGTGAAGTCAGAATGGAGGTGTGTGAACTCATAGAATGGAGGTGTGTGAAGTCACAGAATGGAGGTGTGTGAACTCATAGAATGGAGCTGTGTGAAGTGAGATTGGAGGTGTGTGAAGTCACAGAATGGAGGTGTGTGAACTCAGAATGGAGGTTTGTGAAGTCACAGAATGGAGGTGTGTGAAGTCATAGAATGGAGGTGTGTGAAGTCATGGAATGGATGTGTGTGAAGTCATAATGGAGGTGTGTGAAGTCACAGAATTGAGGTGTGTGAAGTCACAGAATGGAGGTGTGTGAAGTCATAGAATGGAGGTGTGTGAAGTCATAGAATGGACGTGTGTGAATGAGAATTGAGGTGTGTGAAGTCACGGAATTGACGTGTGTGAACTCAGAATGGAGGTGTGTGAAGTCACAGAATGGAGGTTTGTGAAGTCATAGAGTGGAGGTGTGTGAAGTCATAGAATGGGTATTTCTGAAGTACAATGAAGGTGTGTGAACTCATAGAATGGAGGTGTGTGAAGTCAAAATGGAGGTGTGTGAACTCATAAAATGGAGATGTGTGAAGTCATGGAATGGAGGTGTGTGAAGTGCAAGAATATAGATTGTGAAGTCAAACAATGGTGGTGTGTGAAGTCAAAGAATGCAAGTGTGTTAAGTCAACGAATGGAAGTGTGTGAAGTCAAAATTGAGGTGTGTGAAGTCACAGAATGGAGGTGTATGAAGTCACAGAATGAAGGTGTTTGAAGTCAAAATTGTGGTGTGTGAAGTCACAAATGGAGGTGTCTGAAGTCAGAATGCAGCTGTGTGAAGCCATAGAATGAAAGTGTGTGAAGTCAGAATGGAGATGTGTGATCTCATAGAATGGAGTGTGTGAAGTCACAATGGGGGTGTGTGAAGTCATAGAATGGGGGTGTGTGAAGTTAAATTGGAGGTGTGTGAAATCACAGAATGGAGGTGTGTCAACTCAGAAATGAGGTGTGTGAAGTCATAGAATGGAGGTGTGTGAATTCATAGAATGGAAGAGTGTGAAATCATAGAATGGAGGTGTGTGAAGTCAAAGAATTGAGGTTTGTGAAGTCAGAATGGAGGTGTGTGAAGTCAGGATGGAGGTGGGTGAAGTCACAGAATGGAAGTGTGGGAACTCAAAATGGAGGTGTGTGGTCACAGAACGGAGGTTTGTGAAGTCATAGAATGGAGGTGCCTGAAGTCATAGAAGGGATGTTTCTGAAGTGAGAACGAAGGTGTATGAAGTCAAAGAATAGAGGTGTGTGAAGTCAAAATGGAGGTGTGTGAATCATAGAATGGAGGTGTGTGAACTCATAGAAAGGAGGTGTGTGAAGTCATGGAATGGAGGTGTGTGAATTCACAATGCATTTGTGTGAACTCATAGAATGTAGGTCTGTGAAGTCACAATGTACGTGTGTGAAGTCACAGAATGGAGGTGTGTGAAGTCATAGAATGGAATTGTGTGAAGTCACAGAATGCAGGTGTGTGAAGTCACAGAATGAAGGTGTGTGAAGACATAGAATGTAGGTGTGTGAAGTCACAGAATGGAGGTGTGTGAAGTCACAGAATGGAGGTGTGTGAAGTCATAGAATGTAGGTGTGTGAAGTCACAGAATGGAGGTGTGTGAAGTCATATATTGGAGGTTTGTGAAGTCATAGAATGGAGGTGTGTGAAGTAATAAAATGGAGGTGTGTCAAGTCACAGATTGAAGGTGTGTGAAGTCACAGAATGGGGGTGTGTGAACTCAGAATGGAGGTGTGTGAAGTCACAGAATGGAGGTGTGTGAAGTCATAGAATGGATGTTTCTGAAGTAAGAATGAAGGTGTGTGAAGTCATAGAATGGAGGTGTGTGAAGTCAAAATGGTGGTGTGTGAACTCATAGAATGGAGGTGTGTGAACTCATGGAATGGAGGTGTGTGAAGTCACAGAATTGAGGTGTGTGAAGTCAGAATGGAGGTGTGTGAAGTCAGAATGGAGGTGTGTGAAGTCATAGAATGGAGGTGTGTGAATTCACAATGCATTTGTGTGAACTCATAGAATGGAGGTCTGTGAAGTCACAATGTACGTGTGTGAAGTCACAGAATGGAGGTGTGTGAAGTCATAGAATGGAGGTGTGTGAAGTCACAGAATGGAGGTGTGTGAAGTCAGAATGGAGTTGTGTGAAGTCATAGAATGGAGGTGTGTGAAGTCAGAGTGGAGGTGTGTGAAGTCATAGAATGGAGGTGTGTGAAGTCAGAATGGAGGTGTGTGAACTCATAGAATGGAGGTGTGTGAAGTCACAGAATGGAGGTGTGTGAACTCATAGAATGGAGCTGTGTGAAGTGAGATTGGAGGTGTGTGAAGTCACAGAATGGAGGTGTGTGAACTCAGAATGGAGGTTTGTGAAGTCACAGAATGGAGGTGTGTGAAGTCATAGAATGGAGGTGTGTGAAGTCATGGAATGGATGTGTGTGAAGTCATAATGGAGGTGTGTGAAGTCACAGAATTGAGGTGTGTGAAGTCACAGAATGGAGGTGTGTGAAGTCATAGAATGGAGGTGTGTTAAGTCATAGAATGGACGTGTGTGAATGAGAATTGAGGTGTGTGAAGTCACGGAATTGAGGTGTGTGAACTCAGAATGGAGGTGTGTGAAGTCACAGAATGGAGGTTTGTGAAGTCATAGAGTGGAGGTGTGTGAAGTCATAGAATGGGTATTTCTGAAGTACAATGAATGTGTGTGAACTCATAGAATGGAGGTGTGTGAAGTCAAAATGGAGGTGTGTGAACTCATAAAATGGAGATGTGTGAAGTCATGGAATGGAGGTGTGTGAAGTGCAAGAATATAGATTGTGAAGTCAAACAATGGTGGTGTGTGAAGTCACAGAATGCAAGTGTGTTAAGTCAACGAATGGAAGTGTGTGAAGTCAAAATTGAGGTGTGTGAAGTCACAGAATGGAGGTGTATGAAGTCACAGAATGAAGGTGTTTGAAGTCAAAATTGTGGTGTGTGAAGTCACAAATGGAGGTGTCTGAAGTCAGAATGCAGCTGTGTGAAGCCATAGAATGAAAGTGTGTGAAGTCAGAATGGAGATGTGTGAACTCATAGAATGGAGTGTGTGAAGTCACAATGGGGGTGTGTGAAGTCATAGAATGGGGGTGTGTGAAGTTAAATTGGAGGTGTGTGAAATCACAGAATGGAGGTGTGTCAACTCAGAAATGAGGTGTGTGAAGTCATAGAATGGAGGTGTGTGAATTCATAGAATGGAAGAGTGTGAAATCATAGAATGGAGGTGTGTGAAGTCAAAGAATTGAGGTTTGTGAAGTCAGAATGGAGGTGTGTGAAGTCAGGATGGAGGTGGGTGAAGTCACAGAATGGAAGTGTGGGAACTCAAAATGGAGGTGTGTGGTCACAGAACGGAGGTTTGTGAAGTCATAGAATGGAGGTGCCTGAAGTCATAGAAGGGATGTTTCTGAAGTGAGAACGAAGGTGTATGAAGTCAAAGAATGGAGGTGTGTGAAGTCAAAATGGAGGTGTGTGAATCATAGAATGGAGGTGTGTGAACTCATAGAAAGGAGGTGTGTGAAGTCATGGAATGGAGGTGTGTGAATTCACAATGCATTTGTGTGAACTCATAGAATGTAGGTCTGTGAAGTCACAATGTACGTGTGTGAAGTCACAGAATGGAGGTGTGTGAAGTCATAGAATGGAATTGTGTGAAGTCACAGAATGCAGGTGTGTGAAGTCACAGAATGAAGGTGCGTTAAGTCACAGAATGGAGGTTTGTGAACTCAGAATGGAGGTGTGTGAAGTCACAGAATGGAGGTGTGGGAAGTCATAGAATGGACTTGTGTGAAGTCACAGAATGGAGGATTGTGAATTAATAGAATGGAGGTGTGAGAAATCATAGAATGGAGGTGTGTAAAGTCACAGAATGGAGGTGTGTGAAGTCACAGAATGGAGGTGTGTGAAGTCACAGAATGGAGGTGTGTGAACTCACAAGGGAGGTGTGTGAAGTCAAAGAATGGAGGTGTGTGAAGTCATAGAATGGAATTGTGTGAAGTCACAGAATGCAGGTGTGTTTTGTCAAAGAATGGAAGTGTGTTAAGTCAAAATGGAGGGGTGTGAAGTCACAGAACGGAGGTGTGTGAAGTCACAGAATAAAGGTGTTTGAAGTCAAAATTGTGGTGTGTGAAGTCACAAATGGAGGTGTCTGAAGTCAGAATGCAGCTGTGTGAAGCCATAGAATAGAAGTGTATGAAGTCAGAATGGAGGTGTGTGAACTCATAGAATGGAGTGTGTGAAGTCACAATGGGGGTGTGTGAAGTCATAGAATGGGGGTGTGTGAAGTCAAATTGGAGGTGTGTGAAATCACAGAATGGAGGCGTGTCAACTCAGAAATGGGGTGTGTGAAGTCACAGAATGGAGGTGTGGGAAGTCATAGAATGGAGTTGTGTGAAGTCACAGAATGGAGGTGTGTGAATTAATAGAATGGAGGTGTGAGAAATCATAGAATGGAGGTGCGTGAAGTCACAGAATCGAGGTGTGTGAAGTTACAGAATGGAGGTGTGTGAAGTCACAGAATGGAGGTGTGTGAACTCACAATGGAGGTGTGTGAAGTCAAAGAATGGAGGTGTGTGAAGTCATAGAACGGAATTGTGTGAAGTCATAAAATGGAGGTGTGTGAAGTGAGAATTGAGGTGTGTGAAGTCACGGAATTGAGGTGTGTGAACTCAGAATGGAGGTGTGTGAAGTCACAGAATGGAGGTTTGTGAAGTCATAGAATGGAGGTGTGTGAAGTCATAGAATGGATGTTTCTGAAGTAGAATGAAGGTGTGTGAAGTCATAGAATGGAGGTGTGTGAAGTCAAAATGGAGGTGTGTGAACTCATGAAATGGAAATGTGTGAAGTCATGGAATGGAGGTGTGTGAAGTCCAAGAATATAGGTGTGTGAAGTCAAACAATGGTGGTGTGTGAAGTCACAGAATGCAGGTATGTTAAGTCAAAGAATGGAAGTGTGTGAAGTCAAAATGGAGGTGTGTGAAGTCACAGAATGGAGGTGTGTGAAGTCACAGAATGAAGGTGTCTGAAGTCAGAATGCAGCTGTGTGAAGCCATTGAATGGAGGTGTGTGAAGTCAGAATGGAGGTGTGTGAACTCATAGAATGGAGTGTGTGAAGTCACAATGGGGGTGTGTGAAGTCATAGAATGGGGGTGTGTGAAGTCAAATTGGAGGTGTGTGAAATCACAGAATGGAGGTGTGTCAACTCAGAAATGAGGTGTGTGAAGTCATAGAAGGGAGGTGTGTGAATTCATACAATGGAAGTGTGTGAAATCATAGAATGGAGGTGTGTGGATCAAAGAATTGAGGTTTGTGAAGTCAGAATGGAGGTGTGTGAAGTCAGGATGGAGGTGGGTGAAGTCACAGAATGGAGGTGTGGGAACTCAGAATGGAGGTGTGTGGTCACAGAACGGAGGTTTGTGAAGTCATAGAATGGAGGTGCGTGAAGTCATAGAAGGGATGTTTCTGAAGTGAGAACGAAGGTGTATGAAGTCAAAGAATGGAGGTGTGTGAAGTCAAAATGGAGGTGTGTGAATCATAGAATGGAGGTGTGTGAACTCATAGAAAGGAGGTGTGTGAAGTCATGGAATGGAGGTGTGTGAATTCACAATGCATTTGTGTGAACTCATAGAATGTAGGTCTGTGAAGTCACAATGTACGTGTGTGAAGTCACAGAATGGAGGTGTGTGAAGTCATAGAATGGAATTGTGTGAAGTCACAGAATGCAGGTGTTTGAAGTCACAGAATGAAGGTGCGTTAAGTCACAGAATGGAGGTTTGTGAACTCAGAATGGAGGTGTGTGAAGTCACAGAATGGAGGTGTGGGAAGTCATAGAATGGACTTGTGTGAAGTCACAGAATGGAGGATTGTGAATTAATAGAATGGAGGTGTGAGAAATCATAGAATGGAGGTGTGTAAAGTCACAGAATGGAGGTGTGTGAAGTCACAGAATGGAGGTGTGTGAAGTCACAGAATGGAGGTGTGTGAACTCACAAGGGAGGTGTGTGAAGTCAAAGAATGGAGGTGTGTGAAGTCATAGAATGGAATTGTGTGAAGTCACAGAATGCAGGTGTGTTTTGTCAAAGAATGGAAGTGTGTTAAGTCAAAATGGAGGGGTGTGAAGTCACAGAACGGAGGTGTGTGAAGTCACAGAATAAAGGTGTTTGAAGTCAAAATTGTGGTGTGTGAAGTCACAAATGGAGGTGTCTGAAGTCAGAATGCAGCTGTGTGAAGCCATAGAATAGAAGTGTATGAAGTCAGAATGGAGGTGTGTGAACTCATAGAATGGAGTGTGTGAAGTCACAATGGGGGTGTGTGAAGTCATAGAATGGGGGTGTGTGAAGTCAAATTGGAGGTGTGTGAAATCACAGAATGGAGGCGTGTCAACTCAGAAATGGGGTGTGTGAAGTCACAGAATGGAGGTGTGGGAAGTCATAGAATGGAGTTGTGTGAAGTCACAGAATGGAGGTGTGTGAATTAATAGAATGGAGGTGTGAGAAATCATAGAATGGAGGTGCGTGAAGTCACAGAATCGAGGTGTGTGAAGTTACAGAATGGAGGTGTGTGAAGTCACAGAATGGAGGTGTGTGAACTCACAATGGAGGTGTGTGAAGTCAAAGAATGGAGGTGTGTGAAGTCATAGAACGGAATTGTGTGAAGTCATAAAATGGAGGTGTGTGAAGTGAGAATTGAGGTGTGTGAAGTCACGGAATTGAGGTGTGTGAACTCAGAATGGAGGTGTGTGAAGTCACAGAATGGAGGTTTGTGAAGTCATAGAATGGAGGTGTGTGAAGTCATAGAATGGATGTTTCTGAAGTAGAATGAAGGTGTGTGAAGTCATAGAATGGAGGTGTGTGAAGTCAAAATGGAGGTGTGTGAACTCATGAAATGGAAATGTGTGAAGTCATGGAATGGAGGTGTGTGAAGTCCAAGAATATAGGTGTGTGAAGTCAAACAATGGTGGTGTGTGAAGTCACAGAATGCAGGTATGTTAAGTCAAAGAATGGAAGTGTGTGAAGTCAAAATGGAGGTGTGTGAAGTCACAGAATGGAGGTGTGTGAAGTCACAGAATGAAGGTGTCTGAAGTCAGAATGCAGCTGTGTGAAGCCATTGAATGGAGGTGTGTGAAGTCAGAATGGAGGTGTGTGAACTCATAGAATGGAGTGTGTGAAGTCACAATGGGGGTGTGTGAAGTCATAGAATGGGGGTGTGTGAAGTCAAATTGGAGGTGTGTGAAATCACAGAATGGAGGTGTGTCAACTCAGAAATGAGGTGTGTGAAGTCATAGAAGGGAGGTGTGTGAATTCATACAATGGAAGTGTGTGAAATCATAGAATGGAGGTGTGTGGATCAAAGAATTGAGGTTTGTGAAGTCAGAATGGAGGTGTGTGAAGTCAGGATGGAGGTGGGTGAAGTCACAGAATGGAGGTGTGGGAACTCAGAATGGAGGTGTGTGGTCACAGAACGGAGGTTTGTGAAGTCATAGAATGGAGGTGCGTGAAGTCATAGAATGGATGTTTCTGAAGTGAGAATGAAGGTGTATGAAGTCAAAGAATGGAGGTGTGTGAAGTCAAAATGAAGGTGTGTGAACTCATAGAATGGAGGTGTGTGAACTCATAGAATGGAGGTGTGTGAAGTCATGGAATGTAGGTGTGTGAAGTCAAAGAATGGAGGTGTGCGAAGTCACAGAATGGAGGTTTGTGAAGTCATAGAATGGAGGTGTGTGAAGTCATAGAATGGATGTTTCTGAAGTAGAATGAAGGTGTGTGAAGTCATAGAATGGAGGTGTGTGAAGTCAAAATGTAGGTGTGTGAACTCATGAAATGTAGATGTGTGAAGTCATGGAATGGAGGTGTGTGAAGTCCAAGAATATAGGTGTGTGAAGTCAAACAATGGTGGTGTGTGAAGTCACTGAATGCAGGTGTGTTAAGTCAAAGAATGGAAGTGTGTGAAGTCAAAATGGAGGTGTGTGAAGTCACAGAATGAAGGTGTCTGAAGTCAGAATGCAGCTGTGTGAAGCCATAGAATGGAGGTGTTAAGTCAGAATGGAGGTGTGTGAACTCATAGAATGGAGTGTGTGAAGTCACAATGGGGGTGTGTGAAGTCATAGAATGGGGGTGTGTGAAGTCAAATTGGAGATGTGTGAAATCACAGAATGGAGGCGTGTCAACTCAGAAATGAGGTGTGTGAAGTCATAGAAGGGAGGTGTGTGAATTCATAGAATGGAAGTGTGTGAAATCATAGAATGGAGGTGTGTGAAGTCAAAGAATTGATGTTTTTGATGTCAGAATGGAGGTGTGTGAAGTCAGGATGGAGGTGGGTGAAGTCACAGAATGCAGGTTTGGGAACTCAGAATGGAGGTGTGTGGTCACCGAACGGAGGTTTGTGAAGTCATAGAATGGAGGTGCGTGAAGTCATAGAATGGATGTTTCTGAAGTGAGAATGAAGGTGTATGAAGTCAAAGAATGGAGGTGTGTGAAGTCAAAATGAAGGTGTGTGAACTCATAGAATGGAGGTGTGTGAACTCATAGAATGGAGGTGTGTGAAGTCAAACAATAAAGGTGTGTGAAGTCACAGAATGGAGGTGTGTGAACTCATAGAAAGGAGGTGCATGAAGACAAAGAATGGAGGTGTGAGAATTCATCGAATGGAGGTGTGTGAAGTCATGGAATGGAGGTGTGTGAAGTCAGATGGAGTTGTGTGAAGTCATAGAATGGAGGTGTGTGAAGTCAGAATGGAGGGGTGTGAAGTCATAGAATGGAGGTGTGTGAAGTCAGAATGGAGGTGTGTGAACTCATAGAATGGAGGTGTGTGAAGTCACAATGCAGGTGTGCGAAGTCATAGAATGGAGGTGTGTGAGGTCATAGAATGGAGGTGTGTGAAGTCATAGAATGGAGGTGTGTGAAGTCACAGAATTGAGGTTTGTGAAGTCATAGAATGGAGGTGTGTGAAGTCATAGAATTTAGGTGTGTGAAGTCATAGAATGGAGGTGAGTGAAGTAAGAATGGCGCTGTGAGAACTCATAGAATGATGTTGTGTGAAGTCACAATGGAGGTGTGTGAAGTCATAGAATGGAGGTTTTTGAAGTCACAGAATGGAAGTGTGTGAAGTCATAAAATGGAGGTGTGTGAAGTCAGATTGGAGGTGTGTGAAGTCATAGAATGTAGGTGTGTCAACTCAGAAAGGAGGTGTGTGTAGTCATAGAATGGAGGTGTGTGAAGTCATAGAATGGAGGTGTGTGAAATCATAGAATGCAGGTGTGTGAAGTCACAGAATTGAGGTGTGTGAAGTCAGAATGGAGGTGTGTGAAGTCAGAATGGAGGTGTGTGAAGTCATAGAATGGAGGTGTGTGAATTCACAATGCATTAGTGTGAACTCATAGAATGGAGGTCTGTGAAGTCACAATGTAGGTGTGTGAAGTCACAGAATGGAGGTGTGTGAAGTCATAAAATGGAGGTGTTTGAAGTCACAGAATGGAGGTGTGTGAAGTCATAGAATGGAGGTGTGTTAAGTCACAGAATGGAGGTGTGTGAAGTCAGAATGGAGTTGTGTGAAGTCATAGAATGCAGGTGTGTGAAGTCAGAATGGAGGTTGGTGAAGTCATAGAATGGAGGTGTGTGAAGTCAGAATGGAGGTGTGTGAACTCATTGAATGGAGGTATGTGAAGTCACAATGGAGGTGTGTGAAGTCATAGAATGGAGGTGTGTGAAGTCACAGAATGGAGGTGTGTGAAGTCATAGAATGGAGCTGTGTGAAGTCAGAATGGAGGTGTGTGAAGTCAGGATGGAGGTGGGTGAAGTTACAGAATGGAAGTGTGGGAACTCAAAATGGAGGTGTGTGGTCACAGAACGGAGGTTTGTGAAGTCATAGAATGGAGGTGACTGAAGTCATAGAATAGATGTTTCTGAAGTGAGAACGAAGGAGTATGAAGTCAAAGAATGGAGGTGTGTGAAGTCAAAATGGAGGTGTGTGAATCATAGAATGGAGGTGTGTGAACTCATAGAAAGGAGGTGTGTGAAGTCATGGAATGGAGGTGTGTGAAGTCAAAGAATGGAGGTGTGTGAAGTCAAACAATAAAGGTGTGTGAAGTCAGAGAATGGAGGTGTGTGAACTCATAGAATGGAGGTGCATGCAGTCAAAGAATGGAGGTGTGTGAAGTCATCGAATGGAGGTGTGTGAAGTCATGGAATGGAGGTGTGTGAAGTCAGATGGAGTTGTGTGAAGTCATAGAATGGAGGTGTGTGAAGTCAGAATGGTGGTGTGTGAAGTCATAGAATGGAGGTGTGTGAAGTCAGAATGGAGGTGTGTGAACTCAAAGAATGGAGGTGTGTGAAGTCACAATACAGGTGTGCGAAGTCATAGAATGGAGGTGTGTGAGGTCATAGAATGGAGGTGTGTGAAGTCATAGAATGGAGGTGTGTGAAGTCACAGAATTGAGGTTTGTGAAGTCATAGAATGGAGGTGTGTGAAGTCATAGAATTTAGGTGTGTGAAGTCATAGAATGGAGGTGTGTGAAGTCAGAGAATGGAGGTGTGTGAAATCACAAAATGGAGGTGTGTGAACTCAGAATCGAGGTGTGTGAAGTCACACAATGGGGGTGTGTGAAGTCATAGAATGGAGGTGTGTGAAGTCATAAAATGGAGGTGTGTGAAGTCACAGAATGGAGGTGTGTGAAGTCACAATGGAGCTGTGTGAAGTCATAGAATGGAGGTGAGTGAAGTCAGAAAGGCGGTGTGCGAACTCATAGAATGATGATGTGTGAAGTCACAATGGAGGTGTGTGATGTCATAGAATGGAAGTTTTTGAAGTCACAGAATGGAGGTGTGTGAAGTCATAGAATGGAGGTGTGTGAAGTCAAATTGGAGGTGTGTGAAGTCATAGAATGGAGGTGTGTCAACTCAGAAAGGAGGTGTGTGAAGTCATAGAATGGAGGTGTGGGAAATCATAGAATTGAGGTGTGTGAAGTCACAGAATTGAGGTGTGTGAAGTCACAGAATGGAGGTGTGTGAAGTCATAGAATGGAGGTGTGTGAAGTCATAGAATGGACGTGTGTGAATGAGAATTGAGGTGTGTGAAGTCACGGAATTGAGGTGTGTGAACTCAGAATGGAGGTGTGTGAAGTCACAGAATGGAGGTTTGTGAAGTCATAGAGTGGAGGTGTGTGAAGTCATAGAATGGGTATTTCTGAAGTACAATGAAGGTGTGTGAACTCATAGAATGGAGGTGTGTGAAGTCAAAATGGAGGTGTGTGAACTCATAAAATGGAGATGTGTGAAGTCATGGAATGGAGGTGTGTGAAGTGCAAGAATATAGATTGTGAAGTCAAACAATGGTGGTGTGTGAAGTCACAGAATGCAAGTGTGTTAAGTCAACGAATGGAAGTGTGTGAAGTCAAAATTGAGGTGTGTGAAGTCACAGAATGGAGGTGTATGAAGTCACAGAATGAAGGTGTTTGAAGTCAAAATTGTGGTGTGTGAAGTCACAAATGGAGGTGTCTGAAGTCAGAATGCAGCTGTGTGAAGCCATAGAATGAAAGTGTGTGAAGTCAGAATGGAGATGTGTGAACTCATAGAATGGAGTGTGTGAAGTCACAATGGGGGTGTGTGAAGTCATAGAATGGGGGTGTGTGAAGTTAAATTGGAGGTGTGTGAAATCACAGAATGGAGGTGTGTCAACTCAGAAATGAGGTGTGTGAAGTCATAGAATGGAGGTGTGTGAATTCATAGAATGGAAGAGTGTGAAATCATAGAATGGAGGTGTGTGAAGTCAAAGAATTGACGTTTGTGAAGTCAGAATGGAGGTGTGTGAAGTCAGGATGGAGGTGGGTGAAGTCACAGAATGGAAGTGTGGGAACTCAAAATGGAGGTGTGTGGTCACAGAACGGAGGTTTGTGAAGTCATAGAATGGAGGTGCCTGAAGTCATAGAAGGGATGTTTCTGAAGTGAGAACGAAGGTGTATGAAGTCAAAGAATGGAGGTGTGTGAAGTCAAAATGGAGGTGTGTGAATCATAGAATGGAGGTGTGTGAACTCATAGAAAGGAGGTGTGTGAAGTCATGGAATGGAGGTGTGTGAATTCACAATGCATTTGTGTGAACTCATAGAATGTAGGTCTGTGAAGTCACAATGTACGTGTGTGAAGTCACAGAATGGAGGTGTGTGAAGTCATAGAATGGAATTGTGTGAAGTCACAGAATGCAGGTGTGTGAAGTCACAGAATGAAGGTGTGTGAAGACATAGAATGTAGGTGTGTGAAGTCACAGAATGGAGGTGTGTGAAGTCACAGAATGGAGGTGTGTGAAGTCATAGAATGTAGGTGTGTGAAGTCACAGAATGGAGGTGTGTGAAGTCATATATTGGAGGTTTGTGAAGTCATAGAATGGAGGTGTGTGAAGTAATAAAATGGAGGTGTGTCAAGTCACAGATTGAAGGTGTGTGAAGACACAGAATGGGGGTGTGTGAACTCAGAATGGAGGTGTGTGAAGTCACAGAATGGAGGTGTGTGAAGTCATAGAATGGATGTTTCTGAAGTAAGAATGAAGGTGTGTGAAGTCATAGAATGGAGGTGTGTGAAGTCAAAATGGTGGTGTGTGAACTCATAGAATGGAGGTGTGTGAACTCATGGAATGGAGGTGTGTGAAGTCACAGAATTGAGGTGTGTGAAGTCAGAATGGAGGTGTGTGAAGTCAGAATGGAGGTGTGTGAAGTCATAGAATGGAGGTGTGTGAATTCACAATGCATTTGTGTGAACTCATAGAATGGAGGTCTGTGAAGTCACAATGTACGTGTGTGAAGTCACAGAATGGAGGTGTGTGAAGTCATAGAATGGAGGTGTGTGAAGTCACAGAATGGAGGTGTGTGAAGTCAGAATGGAGTTGTGTGAAGTCATAGAATGGAGGTGTGTGAAGTCAGAGTGGAGGTGTGTGAAGTCATAGAATGGAGGTGTGTGAAGTCAGAATGGAGGTGTGTGAACTCATAGAATGGAGGTGTGTGAAGTCACAGAATGGAGGTGTGTGAACTCATAGAATGGAGCTGTGTGAAGTGAGATTGGAGGTGTGTGAAGTCACAGAATGGAGGTGTGTGAACTCAGAATGGAGGTTTGTGAAGTCACAGAATGGAGGTGTGTGAAGTCATAGAATGGAGGTGTGTGAAGTCATGGAATGGATGTGTGTGAAGTCATAATGGAGGTGTGTGAAGTCACAGAATTGAGGTGTGTGAAGTCACAGAATGGAGGTGTGTGAAGTCATAGAATGGAGGTGTGTGAAGTCATAGAATGGACGTGTGTGAATGAGAATTGAGGTGTGTGAAGTCACGGAATTGACGTGTGTGAACTCAGAATGGAGGTGTGTGAAGTCACAGAATGGAGGTTTGTGAAGTCATAGAGTGGAGGTGTGTGAAGTCATAGAATGGGTATTTCTGAAGTACAATGAAGGTGTGTGAACTCATAGAATGGAGGTGTGTGAAGTCAAAATGGAGGTGTGTGAACTCATAAAATGGAGATGTGTGAAGTCATGGAATGGAGGTGTGTGAAGTGCAAGAATATAGATTGTGAAGTCAAACAATGGTGGTGTGTGAAGTCAAAGAATGCAAGTGTGTTAAGTCAACGAATGGAAGTGTGTGAAGTCAAAATTGAGGTGTGTGAAGTCACAGAATGGAGGTGTATGAAGTCACAGAATGAAGGTGTTTGAAGTCAAAATTGTGGTGTGTGAAGTCACAAATGGAGGTGTCTGAAGTCAGAATGCAGCTGTGTGAAGCCATAGAATGAAAGTGTGTGAAGTCAGAATGGAGATGTGTGATCTCATAGAATGGAGTGTGTGAAGTCACAATGGGGGTGTGTGAAGTCATAGAATGGGGGTGTGTGAAGTTAAATTGGAGGTGTGTGAAATCACAGAATGGAGGTGTGTCAACTCAGAAATGAGGTGTGTGAAGTCATAGAATGGAGGTGTGTGAATTCATAGAATGGAAGAGTGTGAAATCATAGAATGGAGGTGTGTGAAGTCAAAGAATTGAGGTTTGTGAAGTCAGAATGGAGGTGTGTGAAGTCAGGATGGAGGTGGGTGAAGTCACAGAATGGAAGTGTGGGAACTCAAAATGGAGGTGTGTGGTCACAGAACGGAGGTTTGTGAAGTCATAGAATGGAGGTGCCTGAAGTCATAGAAGGGATGTTTCTGAAGTGAGAACGAAGGTGTATGAAGTCAAAGAATGGAGGTGTGTGAAGTCAAAATGGAGGTGTGTGAATCATAGAATGGAGGTGTGTGAACTCATAGAAAGGAGGTGTGTGAAGTCATGGAATGGAGGTGTGTGAATTCACAATGCATTTGTGTGAACTCATAGAATGTAGGTCTGTGAAGTCACAATGTACGTGTGTGAAGTCACAGAATGGAGGTGTGTGAAGTCATAGAATGGAATTGTGTGAAGTCACAGAATGCAGGTGTGTGAAGTCACAGAATGAAGGTGTGTGAAGACATAGAATGTAGGTGTGTGAAGTCACAGAATGGAGGTGTGTGAAGTCACAGAATGGAGGTGTGTGAAGTCATAGAATGTAGGTGTGTGAAGTCACAGAATGGAGGTGTGTGAAGTCATATATTGGAGGTTTGTGAAGTCATAGAATGGAGGTGTGTGAAGTAATAAAATGGAGGTGTGTCAAGTCACAGATTGAAGGTGTGTGAAGTCACAGAATGGGGGTGTGTGAACTCAGAATGGAGGTGTGTGAAGTCACAGAATGGAGGTGTGTGAAGTCATAGAATGGATGTTTCTGAAGTAAGAATGAAGGTGTGTGAAGTCATAGAATGGAGGTGTGTGAAGTCAAAATGGTGGTGTGTGAACTCATAGAATGGAGGTGTGTGAACTCATGGAATGGAGGTGTGTGAAGTCACAGAATTGAGGTGTGTGAAGTCAGAATGGAGGTGTGTGAAGTCAGAATGGAGGTGTGTGAAGTCATAGAATGGAGGTGTGTGAATTCACAATGCATTTGTGTGAACTCATAGAATGGAGGTCTGTGAAGTCACAATGTACGTGTGTGAAGTCACAGAATGGAGGTGTGTGAAGTCATAGAATGGAGGTGTGTGAAGTCACAGAATGGAGGTGTGTGAAGTCAGAATGGAGTTGTGTGAAGTCATAGAATGGAGGTGTGTGAAGTCAGAGTGGAGGTGTGTGAAGTCATAGAATGGAGGTGTGTGAAGTCAGAATGGAGGTGTGTGAACTCATAGAATGGAGGTGTGTGAAGTCACAGAATGGAGGTGTGTGAACTCATAGAATGGAGCTGTGTGAAGTGAGATTGGAGGTGTGTGAAGTCACAGAATGGAGGTGTGTGAACTCAGAATGGAGGTTTGTGAAGTCACAGAATGGAGGTGTGTGAAGTCATAGAATGGAGGTGTGTGAAGTCATGGAATGGATGTGTGTGAAGTCATAATGGAGGTGTGTGAAGTCACAGAATTGAGGTGTGTGAAGTCACAGAATGGAGGTGTGTGAAGTCATAGAATGGAGGTGTGTTAAGTCATAGAATGGACGTGTGTGAATGAGAATTGAGGTGTGTGAAGTCACGGAATTGAGGTGTGTGAACTCAGAATGGAGGTGTGTGAAGTCACAGAATGGAGGTTTGTGAAGTCATAGAGTGGAGGTGTGTGAAGTCATAGAATGGGTATTTCTGAAGTACAATGAAGGTGTGTGAACTCATAGAATGGAGGTGTGTGAAGTCAAAATGGAGGTGTGTGAACTCATAAAATGGAGATGTGTGAAGTCATGGAATGGAGGTGTGTGAAGTGCAAGAATATAGATTGTGAAGTCAAACAATGGTGGTGTGTGAAGTCACAGAATGCAAGTGTGTTAAGTCAACGAATGGAAGTGTGTGAAGTCAAAATTGAGGTGTGTGAAGTCACAGAATGGAGGTGTATGAAGTCACAGAATGAAGGTGTTTGAAGTCAAAATTGTGGTGTGTGAAGTCACAAATGGAGGTGTCTGAAGTCAGAATGCAGCTGTGTGAAGCCATAGAATGAAAGTGTGTGAAGTCAGAATGGAGATGTGTGAACTCATAGAATGGAGTGTGTGAAGTCACAATGGGGGTGTGTGAAGTCATAGAATGGGGGTGTGTGAAGTTAAATTGGAGGTGTGTGAAATCACAGAATGGAGGTGTGTCAACTCAGAAATGAGGTGTGTGAAGTCATAGAATGGAGGTGTGTGAATTCATAGAATGGAAGAGTGTGAAATCATAGAATGGAGGTGTGTGAAGTCAAAGAATTGACGTTTGTGAAGTCAGAATGGAGGTGTGTGAAGTCAGGATGGAGGTGGGTGAAGTCACAGAATGGAAGTGTGGGAACTCAAAATGGAGGTGTGTGGTCACAGAACGGAGGTTTGTGAAGTCATAGAATGGAGGTGCCTGAAGTCATAGAAGGGATGTTTCTGAAGTGAGAACGAAGGTGTATGAAGTCAAAGAATGGAGGTGTGTGAAGTCAAAATGGAGGTGTGTGAATCATAGAATGGAGGTGTGTGAACTCATAGAAAGGAGGTGTGTGAAGTCATGGAATGGAGGTGTGTGAATTCACAATGCATTTGTGTGAACTCATAGAATGTAGGTCTGTGAAGTCACAATGTACGTGTGTGAAGTCACAGAATGGAGGTGTGTGAAGTCATAGAATGGAATTGTGTGAAGTCACAGAATGCAGGTGTGTGAAGTCACAGAATGAAGGTGCGTTAAGTCACAGAATGGAGGTTTGTGAACTCAGAATGGAGGTGTGTGAAGTCACAGAATGGAGGTGTGGGAAGTCATAGAATGGACTTGTGTGAAGTCACAGAATGGAGGTTTGTGAATTAATAGAATGGAGGTGTGAGAAATCATAGAATGGAGGTGTGTAAAGTCACAGAATGGAGGTGTGTGAAGTCACAGAATGGAGGTGTGTGAAGTCACAGAATGGAGGTGTGTGAACTCACAAGGGAGGTGTGTGAAGTCAAAGAATGGAGGTGTGTGAAGTCATAGAATGGAATTGTGTGAAGTCACAGAATGCAGGTGTGTTTTGTCAAAGAATGGAAGTGTGTTAAGTCAAAATGGAGGGGTGTGAAGTCACAGAACGGAGGTGTGTGAAGTCACAGAATGAAGGTGTTTGAAGTCAAAATTGTGGTGTGTGAAGTCACAAATGGAGGTGTCTGAAGTCAGAATGCAGCTGTGTGAAGCCATAGAATGGAAGTGTATGAAGTCAGAATGGAGGTGTGTGAACTCATAGAATGGAGTGTGTGAAGTCACAATGGGGGTGTGTGAAGTCATAGAATGGGGGTGTGTGAAGTCAAATTGGAGGTGTGTGAAATCACAGAATGGAGGCGTGTCAACTCAGAAATGGGGTGTATGAAGTCATAGAATGGAGGTGTGTGAATTCATAGAATGGAAGAGTGTGAAATCATAGAATGGAGGTGTGTGAAGTCAAAGAATTGAGGTTTGAGAAGTCAGAATGGAGGTGTGTGAAGTCAGGATGGAGGTGAGTGAAGTCACAGAATGGAGGTGTGGGAACTCAGAATGGAGGTGTGTGGTCATAGAACGGAGGTTTGTGAAGTCATAAAATGGAGGTGCCTGAAGCCATAGAATGGATGTTTCTGAAGTGAGAACGAAGGTGTATGAAGTCAAAGAATGGAGGTGTGTGAAGTCAAAATGGAGGTGTGTGAATCATAGAATGGAGGTGTGTGAACTCATAGAATGGAGGTGTGTGAAGTCATGGAATGGAGGTGTGTGAAGTCAAAGAATGGAGGTGTGTGAGGTCAAACAATAAAGGTGTGTGAAGTCACAGAATGGAGGTGTGTGAACTCATAGAATGGAGGTGCATGCAGTCAAAGAATGGAGGTGTGTGAAGTCATCGAATGGAGGTGTGTGAAGTCATAGAATGCAGGTGTGTGAAGTCAGAATGGAGGTGTGTGCAGTCATAGAATGGAGGTGTGTGAAGTCAAAATGGAGGTGTGTGAACTCATAGAATGGAGGTATGTGAAGTCAAAATGCAGGTGTGCGAAGTCATAGAATGGAGGTGTGTGAGGTCATAGAATGGAGGTGTGTGAAGTCACAGAATGGAGGTGTGTGAAGTCATAGAATGGAGGTGTGTGAAGTCACAGAATGGAGGTGTGTGAAGGCATAGAATGGATGTGTGTGAACTCATAGAATTTAGGTGTGTGAAGTCATAGAATGGAGGTGTGTGAAGTCTGAGAATGTAGGTGTGTGAAATCACAAAATGGAGGTGTGTGAACTCAGAATCGAGGTGTGTGAAGTCACAGAATGGAGGTGTGTGAAGTCACAGAATGGAGGTGTGTGAAGTCACACAATGGGGGTGTGTGAAGTCATAGAATGGAGGTGTGTGAAGTCATAGAATGGAGGTGTGTGAAGTCACAGAATGTAGGTGTGTGAAGTCAGAATAGATGTGTGCGAAGTCATAGAATGGAGCAGTGTGAAGTGAGAATGGAGCTGTGTGAAGTCATAGAATGGAGGTGAGTGAAGTCAGAATGGCGGTGTGTGAACTCATAGAATGATGGTGTGTGAAGTCACAATGGAGGTGTGTGAAGTCATAGAATGGAGGTTTTTGAAGTCACAGAATGGAGGTGTGTGAAATCATAGAATGGAGATGTGTGAAGTCACAGAATTGAGGTGTGTGAAGTCAGAATGGAGGTGTGTGAACTCATAGAATGGAGTGTGTGAAGTCGCAATGGGGGTGTGTGAAGTCGTAGAATCGGGGTGTGTGAAGTCAAATTGGAGGTGTGTGAAATCACAGAATGGAGGTGTGTCAACTCAGAAATGGGGTGTGTGAAGTCATAGAATGGAGGTGTGTGAATTCATAGAATGGAAGAGTGTGAAATCATAGAATGGAGGTGTGTGAAGTCAAAGAATTGAGGTTTGTGAATGAGAATTGAGGTGTGTGAAGTCACGGAATTGAGGTGTGTGAACTCAGAATGGAGGTGTGTGAAGTCACAGAATGGAGGTTTGTGAAGTCATAGAGTGGAGGTGTGTGAAGTCATAGAATGGGTATTTCTGAAGTACAATGAAGGTGTGTGAACTCATAGAATGGAGGTGTGTGAAGTCAAAATGGAGGTGTGTGAACTCATAAAATGGAGATGTGTGAAGTCATGGAATGGAGGTGTGTGAAGTGCAAGAATATAGATTGTGAAGTCAAACAATGGTGGTGTGTGAAGTCACAGAATGCAAGTGTGTTAAGTCAACGAATGGAAGTGTGTGAAGTCAAAATTGAGGTGTGTGAAGTCACAGAATGGAGGTGTATGAAGTCACAGAATGAAGGTGTTTGAAGTCAAAATTGTGGTGTGTGAAGTCACAAATGGAGGTGTCTGAAGTCAGAATGCAGCTGTGTGAAGCCATAGAATGAAAGTGTGTGAAGTCAGAATGCAGATGTGTGAACTCATAGAATGGAGTGTGTGAAGTCACAATGGGGGTGTGTGAAGTCATAGAATGGGGGTGTGTGAAGTTAAATTGGAGGTGTGTGAAATCACAGAATGGAGGTGTGTCAACTCAGAAATGAGGTGTGTGAAGTCATAGAATGGAGGTGTGTGAATTCATAGAATGGAAGAGTGTGAAATCATAGAATGGAGGTGTGTGAAGTCAAAGAATTGAGGTTTGTGAAGTCAGAATGGAGGTGTGTGAAGTCAGGATGGAGGTGGGTGAAGTCACAGAATGGAAGTGTGGGAACTCAAAATGGAGGTGTGTGGTCACAGAACGGAGGTTTGTGAAGTCATAGAATGGAGGTGCCTGAAGTCATAGAAGGGATGTTTCTGAAGTGAGAACGAAGGTGTATGAAGTCAAAGAATGGAGGTGTGTGAAGTCAAAATGGAGGTGTGTGAATCATAGAATGGAGGTGTGTGAACTCATAGAAAGGAGGTGTGTGAAGTCATGGAATGGAGGTGTGTGAATTCACAATGCATTTGTGTGAACTCATAGAATGTAGGTCTGTGAAGTCACAATGTACGTGTGTGAAGTCACAGAATGGAGGTGTGTGAAGTCATAGAATGGAATTGTGTGAAGTCACAGAATGCAGGTGTGTGAAGTCACAGAATGAAGGTGTGTGAAAACATAGAATGTAGGTGTGTGAAGTCACAGAATGGAGGTGTGTGAAGTCACAGAATGGAGGTGTGTGAAGTCATAGAATGTAGGTGTGTGAAGTCACAGAATGGAGGTGTGTGAAGTCATATATTGGAGGTTTGTGAAGTCATAGAATGGAGGTGTGTGAAGTAATAAAATGGAGGTGTGTCAAGTCACAGATTGAAGGTGTGTGAAGTCACAGAATGGGGGTGTGTGAACTCAGAATGGAGGTGTGTGAAGTCACAGAATGGAGGTGTGTGAAGTCATAGAATGGATGTTTCTGAAGTAAGAATGAAGGTGTGTGAAGTCATAGAATGGAGGTGTGTGAAGTCAAAATGGTGGTGTGTGAACTCATAGAATGGAGGTGTGTGAACTCATGGAATGGAGGTGTGTGAAGTCACAGAATTGAGGTGTGTGAAGTCAGAATGGAGGTGTGTGAAGTCAGAATGGAGGTGTGTGAAGTCATAGAATGGAGGTGTGTGAATTCACAATGCATTTGTGTGAACTCATAGAATGGAGGTCTGTGAAGTCACAATGTACGTGTGTGAAGTCACAGAATGGAGGTGTGTGAAGTCATAGAATGGAGGTGTGTGAAGTCACAGAATGGAGGTGTGTGAAGTCAGAATGGAGTTGTGTGAAGTCATGGAATGGAGGTGTGTGAAGTCAGAGTGGAGGTGTGTGAAGTCATAGAATGGAGGTGTGTGAAGTCAGAATGGAGGTGTGTGAACTCATAGAATGGAGGTGTGTGAAGTCACAGAATGGAGGTGTGTGAACTCATAGAATGGAGCTGTGTGAAGTGAGATTGGAGGTGTGTGAAATCACAGAATGGAGGTGTGTGAACTCAGAATGGAGGTTTGTGAAGTCACAGAATGGAGGTGTGTGAAGTCATAGAATGGAGGTGTGTGAAGTCATGGAATGGATGTGTGTGAAGTCATAATGGAGGTGTGTGAAGTCACAGAATTGAGGTGTGTGAAGTCACAGAATGGAGGTGTGTGAAGTCATAGAATGGAGGTGTGTGAAGTCATAGAATGGACGTGTGTGAATGAGAATTGAGGTGTGTGAAGTCACGGAATTGAGGTGTGTGAACTCAGAATGGAGGTGTGTGAAGTCACAGAATGGAGGTTTGTGAAGTCATAGAGTGGAGGTGTGTGAAGTCATAGAATGGGTATTTCTGAAGTACAATGAAGGTGTGTGAACTCATAGAATGGAGGTGTGTGAAGTCAAAATGGAGGTGTGTGAACTCATAAAATGGAGATGTGTGAAGTCATGGAATGGAGGTGTATGAAGTGCAAGAATATAGATTGTGAAGTCAAACAATGGTGGTGTGTGAAGTCACAGAAGGCAAGTGTGTTAAGTCAACGAATGGAAGTGTGTGAAGTCAAAATTGAGGTGTGTGAAGTCACAGAATGGAGGTGTATGAAGTCACAGAATGAAGGTGTTTGAAGTCAAAATTGTGGTGTGTGAAGTCACAAATGGAGGTGTCTGAAGTCAGAATGCAGCTGTGTGAAGCCATAGAATGAAAGTGTGTGAAGTCAGAATGGAGATGTGTGAACTCATAGAATGGAGTGTGTGAAGTCACAATGGGGGTGTGTGAAGTCATAGAATGGGGGTGTGTGAAGTTAAATTGGAGGTGTGTGAAATCACAGAATGGAGGTGTGTCAACTCAGAAATGAGGTGTGTGAAGTCATAGAATGGAGGTGTGTGAATTCATAGAATGGAAGAGTGTGAAATCATAGAATGGAGGTGTGTGAAGTCAAAGAATTGAGGTTTGTGAAGTCAGAATGGAGGTGTGTGAAGTCAGGATGGAGGTGGGTGAAGTCACAGAATGGAAGTGTGGGAACTCAAAATGGAGGTGTGTGGTCACAGAACGGAGGTTTGTGAAGTCATAGAATGGAGGTGCCTGAAGTCATAGAAGGGATGTTTCTGAAGTGAGAACGAAGGTGTATGAAGTCAAAGAATGGAGGTGTGTGAAGTCAAAATGGAGGTGTGTGAATCATAGAATGGAGGTGTGTGAACTCATAGAAAGGAGGTGTGTGAAGTCATGGAATGGAGGTGTGTGAATTCACAATGCATTTGTGTGAACTCATAGAATGTAGGTCTGTGAAGTCACAATGTACGTGTGTGAAGTCACAGAATGGAGGTGTGTGAAGTCATAGAATGGAATTGTGTGAAGTCACAGAATGCAGGTGTGTGAAGTCACAGAATGAAGGTGCGTTAAGTCACAGAATGGAGGTTTGTGAACTCAGAATGGAGGTGTGTGAAGTCACAGAATGGAGGTGTGGGAAGTCATAGAATGGACTTGTGTGAAGTCACAGAATGGAGGTTTGTGAATTAATAGAATGGAGGTGTGAGAAATCATAGAATGGAGGTGTGTAAAGTCACAGAATGGAGGTGTGTGAAGTCACAGAATGGAGGTGTGTGAAGTCACAGAATGGAGGTGTGTGAACTCACAAGGGAGGTGTGTGAAGTCAAAGAATGGAGGTGTGTGAAGTCATAGAATGGAATTGTGTGAAGTCACAGAATGCAGGTGTGTTTTGTCAAAGAATGGAAGTGTGTTAAGTCAAAATGAAGGGGTGTGAAGTCACAGAACGGAGGTGTGTGAAGTCACAGAATGAAGGTGTTTGAAGTCAAAATTGTGGTGTGTGAAGTCACAAATGGAGGTGTCTGAAGTCAGAATGCAGCTGTGTGAAGCCATAGAATGGAAGTGTGTGAAGTCAGAATGGAGGTGTGTGAACTCATAGAATGGAGTGTGTGAAGTCACAATGGGGGTGTGTGAAGTCATAGAATGGGGGTGTGTGAAGTCAAATTGGAGGTGTGTGAAATCACAGAATGGAGGCGTGTCAACTCAGAAATGGGGTGTGTGAAGTCATAGAATGGAGGTGTGTGAATTCATAGAATGGAAGAGTGTGAAATCATAGAATGGAGGTGTGTGAAGTCAAAGAATTGAGGTTTGAGAAGTCAGAATGGAGGTGTGTGAAGTCAGGATGGAGGTGAGTGAAGTCACAGAATGGAGGTGTGGGAACTCAGAATGGAGGTGTGTGGTCACAGAACAGAGGTTTGTGAAGTCATAGAATGGAGGTGCCTGAAGCCATAGAATGGATGTTTCTGAAGTGAGAACGAAGGTGTATGAAGTCAAAGAATGGAGGTGTGTGAAGTCAAAATGGAGGTGTGTGAATCATAGAATGGAGGTGTGTGAACTCATAGAATGGAGGTGTTTGAAGTCATGGAATGGAGGTGTGTGAAGTCAAAGAATGGAGGTGTGTGAAGTCAAACAATAAAGGTGTGTGAAGTCACAGAATGGAGGTGTGTGAACTCATAGAATGGAGGTGCATGCAGTCAAAGAATGGAGGTGTGTGAAGTCATCGAATGGAGGTGTGTGAAGTCATAGAATGCAGGTGTGTGAAGTCAGAATGGAGGTGTATGAAGTCATAGAATGGAGGTGTGTGAAGTCAAAATGGAGGTGTGTGAACTCATAGAATGGAGGTATGTGAAGTCAAAATGCAGGTGTGCGAAGTCATAGAATGGAGGTGTGTGAGGTCATAGAATGGAGGTGTGTGAAGTCACAGAATGGAGGTGTGTGAAGTCATAGAATGGAGGTGTGTGAAGTCACAGAATGGAGGTGTGTGAAGGCATAGAATGGATGTGTGTGAACTCATAGAATTTAGGTGTGTGAAGTCATAGAATGGAGGTGTGTGAAGTCTGAGAATGTAGGTGTGTGAAATCACAAAATGGAGGTGTGTGAACTCAGAATCGAGGTGTGTGAAGTCACAGAATGGAGGTGTGTGAAGTCATAGAATGGAGGTGTGTGAAGTCACACAATGGGGGTGTGTGAAGTCATAGAATGGAGGTGTGTGAAGTCATAGAATGGAGGTGTGTGAAGTCACAGAATGTAGGTGTGTGAAGTCAGAATAGATGTGTGCGAAGTCATAGAATGGAGCTGTGTGAAGTGAGAATGGAGCTGTGTGAAGTCATAGAATGGAGGTGAGTGAAGTCAGAATGGCGGTGTGTGAACTCATAGAATGATGGTGTGTGAAGTCACAATGGAGGTGTGTGAAGTCATAGAATGGAGGTTTTTGAAGTCACAGAATGGAGGTGTGTGAAATCATAGAATGGAGATGTGTGAAGTCACAGAATTGAGGTGTGTGAAGTCAGAATGGAGGTGTGTGAACTCATAGAATGGAGTGTGTGAAGTCGCAATGGGGGTGTGTGAAGTCGTAGAATCGGGGTGTGTGAAGTCAAATTGGAGGTGTGTGAAATCACAGAATGGAGGTGTGTCAACTCAGAAATGGGGTGTGTGAAGTCATAGAATGGAGGTGTGTGAATTCATAGAATGGAAGAGTGTGAAATCATAGAATGGAGGTGTGTGAAGTCAAAGAATTGAGGTTTGTGAAGTCAGAATGGAGGTGTGTGAAGTCACAGAATGGAGGTGTGTGAACTCCCAATGGAGGTGTGTGAAGTCAAAGAATGGAGGTGTGTGAAGTCAAAGAATTGAGGTTTGAGAAGTCAGAATGGAGGTGTGTGAAGTCAGGATGGAGGTGAGTGAAGTCACAGAATGGAGGTGTGGGAACTCAGAATGGAGGTGTGTGGTCACAGTACGGAGGTTTGCGAAGTCATAGAATGGAGGTGCTTGAAGTCATAGAATGGATGTTTCTGAAGTGAAAACGAAGGTGTATGAAGTCAAAGAATGGAGGTTTGTGAAGTCAAAATGAAGGTGTGTGAATCAAAGAGTGGAGGTGTGAGAACTCATAGAATGGAGGTGTGTGAAGTCATGGAATGGAGGTGTGTGAAGTCAAAGAATGGAGGTGTGTGAAATCAAACAATAAAGGTGTGTGAAGTCACAGAATGGAGGTGTGTGAACTCATAGAATGGAGGTGCATGCAGTCAAAGAATGGAGGTGTGTGAAGTCATCGAATGGAGGTGTGTGAAGTCATGGAATGGAGGTGTGTGAAGTCAGATGGAGTTGTGTGAAGTCATAGAATTGAGGTGTGTGAAGTCATGGAATGGAGGTGTGTGAAGTCATAGAATGGAGGTGTGTGAAGTCAAAATGGAGGTGTGTGAACTCATAGAATGGAGGTATGTGAAGTCACAATGCAGGTGTGTGACGTCATAGAATGGAGGTGTGTGAGGTCATAGAATGGAGGTGTGTGAAGTCACAGAATGGAGGTGTGTGAAGTCATAGAATGGAGGTGTGTGAAGTCACAGAATGGAGGTGTGTGAAGTCATAGAATGGAGGTTTGTGAAGTCATAGAATGGAGGTGTGTGAAGTCACAGAATGGAGGTGTGTAAAGTCACAGAAAGGAGGTGTGTGAACTCAAAATGGAGGTGTGTGAAGTCACAGAATGGAGGTGTGTGAAGTCATAGAATGGAGGTGTGTGAAGTCATAGAATGGATGTGTGTGAAGTCATAATGGAGGTGTGTGAAGTCACAGAATTGAGGTGTGTGAAGTCACAGAATGGAGGTGTATGAAGTCATAGAATGGAGGTGTGTGAAGTCATAGAATGGAGGTGTGTGAAGTCATAGAATGGATGTTTGTTAAGTAAGAATGAAGGTGTATTAAGTCATAGAATGGAGGTGTGTGAAGGCACAGAATGGAGGTGTGTGAAGTCATAGAATGGAGCTGTGTGAAGTCAGAATGGAGGTGTGTGAAGTCACAGAATGGAGGTGTGCGAAATCAGAATGGAGGTGTGTGAAGTCACAGAATGGAGGTGTGTTAAGTCATAGAACGGAGGTGTTTGAACTCAGAACGGAGGTGTGTGAAGTCACAGAATGGAGGTGTGTGAAGTCATAGAATGGCGGTGTGTGAAGTGAGAATTGAGGTGTGTGAAGTCACGGAATTGAGGTGTGTGAACTCAGAATGGAGGTGTGTGAAGTCACAGAATGGAGGTTTGTGAAGTCATAGAATGGAGGTGTGTGAAGTCATAGAATGGGTGTTTCTGAAGTAGAATGAAGGTGTGTGAACTCATAGAATGGAGGTGTGTGAAGTCAAAATGGAGGTGTGTGAACTCATAAAATGGAGATGTGTGAAGTCATGGAATGGAGGTGTGTGAAGTGCAAGAATATAGATTGTGAAGTCAAACAATGGTGGTGTGTGAAGTCACAGAATGCAGGTGTGTTAAGTCAAAGAATGGAAGTGTGTGAAGTCAAAATTGAGGTGTGTGAAGTCACAGAATGGATATGTGTGTAGTCACAGAATGAAGGTGTTTGAAGTCAAAATTGTGGTGTGTGAAGTCACAAATGGAGGTGTCTGAAGTCAGAATGCAGCTGTGTGAAGCCATAGAATGGAAGTGTGTGAAGTCAGAATGGAGGTGTGTGAACTCATAGAATGGAGTGTGTGAAGTCACAATGGGGGTGTGTGAAGTCATAGAATGGGGGTGTGTGAAGTTAAATTGGAGGTGTGTGAAATCACAGAATGGAGGTGTGTCAACTCAGAAATGAGGTGTGTGAAGTCATAGAATGGAGGTGTGTGAATTCATAGAATGGAAGAGTGTGAAATCATAGAATGGAGGTGTGTGAAGTCAAAGAATTGAGGTTTGTGAAGTCAGAATGGAGGTGTGTGAATTCAGGATGGAGGTGGGTGAAGTCACAGAATGGAGGTGTGGGAACTCAGAATGGAGGTGTGTGGTCACAGATCGGAGGTTTGTGAAGTCATAGAATGGAGGTTTCTGAAGTGAGAACGAAGGTGTATGAAGTCAAAGAATGGAGGTGTGTGAAGCCAAAATGGAGGTGTGTGAATCATAGAATGGAGGTGTGTGAACTCATAGAATGGAGGTGTGTGAAGTCATGGAATGGAGGTGTGTGAAGTCAAAGAATGGAGGTGTGTGAAGTCAAACAATAAAGGTGTGTGAAGTCACAGAATGGAGGTGTGTGAACTCATAAAATGGAGGTGCATGCAGTCAAAGAATGGAGGTGTGTGAAGTCATCGAATGGAGGTGTGTGAAGTCATGGAATGGAGGTGTGTGAAGTCAGATGGAGTTGTGTGAAGTCATAGAATGGAGATGTGTGAAGTCAGAATGGAGGTGTGTGAAGTCATAGAATGGAGGTGTGTGAAGTCAGAATGGAGGTGTGTGAACTCATAGAATGGAGGTGTGTGAAGTCACAATGCAGGTGTGCGAAGTCATAGAATGGAGGTGTGTGAGGTCATAGAATGGAGGTGTGTGAAGTCATAGAATGGAGGTGTGTGCAGTCATAGAATGGAGGTGTGTGCAGTCACAGAATGGAGGTGTGTGAAGTCATAGAATGGAGGTGTGTGAAGTCATAGAATTTAGGTGTGTGAAGTCATAGAATAGAGATGTGTGAAGTCAGAGAATGGAGGTGTGTGAAATCACAAAATGGAGTTGTGTGAACTCAGAATCGAGGTGTGTGAAGTCACAGAATGTAGGTGTGTGAAGTCATAGAATGGAGGTGTGTGAAGTCACACAATGGGGTGTGTGATGTCATAGAATGGAGGTGTGTGAAGTCATAGAATGGAGGTGTGTGAAGTCACAGAATGGAGGTGTGTGAAGTCAGAATAGATGTGTGCGAAGTGATAGAATGGAGCTGTGTGAAGTCAGAATGGAGCTGTGTGAAGTCATACAATGGAGGTGAGTGAAGTCAGAAAGGCGGTGTGTGAACTCATAGAATGATGGTGTGTGAAGTCACAATGGAGGTGTGTGAAGTCATAGAATGGAGGTTTTTGAAGTCAGAGAATGGAGGTGTGTGAAGTCATAGAATTGAGGTGTGTGAAGACAAATTGGAGGTGTGTGAAGTCATAGAATGGAGGTGTGTCAACTCAGAAAGGAGGTGTGTGAAGTCACAGAATGGAGGTGTGTGAAGTCATATATTGGAGGTTTGTGAAGTCATAGAATGGAGGTGTGTGAAGTAATAAAATGGAGGTGTGTCAAGTCACAGATTGAGCGTGTGTGAAGTCATAGAATGGGGGTGTGTGAACTCAGAATGGAGGTGTGTGAAGTTACAGAATGGAGGTGTGTGAAGTCATGGAATGGATGTTTCTGAAGTAAGAATGAAGGTGTGTGAAGTCATAGAATGGAGGTGTGTGAAGTCAAAATGGTGGTGTGTGAACTCATAGAATGGAGGTGTGTGAACTCATGGAATGGAGGTGTGTGAAGTCACAGAATTGAGGTGTGTGAAGTCAGAATGGAGGTGTGTGAAGTCAGAATGGAGGTGTGTGAAGTCATAGAATGGAGGTGTGTGAATTCACAATGCATTTGTGTGAACTCATAGAATGGAGGTCTGTGAAGTCAAAATGTACGTGTGTGAAGTCACAGAATGGAGGTGTGTGAAGTCATAGAATGGAGGTGTGTGAAGTCACAGAATGGAGGTGTGTGAAGTCATATAATGGAGGTGTGTGAAGTCACAGAATGGAGGTATGTGAGGTCAGAATGGAGTTGTGTGAAGTCATAGAATGGAGGTGTGTGAAGTCAGAATGGAGGTGTGTGAAGTCATAGAATGGAGGTGTGTGAAGTCAGAATGGAGGTGTGTGAACTCATAGAATGGAGGTTTGTGAAGTCACAATGGAGGTGGGTGAAGTCATAGAATGGAGGTGTGTGAAGTCACAGAATGGAGGTGTGTGAAGTCATAGAATGGAGCTGTGTGAAGTGAGATTGGAGGTGTGTGAAGTCACAGAATGGAGGTGTGTGAACTCAGAATGAAGGTTTGTGAAGTCACAGAATGCAGGTGTGTGAAGTCATACAATGGAGGTGTGTGAAGTCATGGAATGGATGTGTGTGAAGTCATAATGGAGGTGTGTGAAGTCACAGAATTGAGGTGTGTGAAGTCACAGAATGGAGGTGTGTGAAGTCATAGAATGGAGGTGTGTGAAGTCATAGAATGGATGTTTGCTAAGCAACAATGAAGGTGTGTTAAGTCATAGAATGGAGGTGTGTGAAGGCACAGAATGGAGGTGTGTGAAGTCATAGAATGGAGCTGTGTGAAGTCAGAATGGAGGTGTGTGAAGTCACAGAATGGAGGTGTTTGAACTCAGAATGGAGGGGTGCGAAGTCAGAGAATGGAGGTGTGTTAAGTCACAGAGTGGAGGTGTGTGAACTCAGAATGGAGGTTTGTGAAGTCACAGAATCTACATGTGTGAAGTCATAGATTGGAGGTGTGTGAAGTCATCGAATGGAGGTGTGTGAAGTCATAATGGAGGCGTGTGAAGTCACAGAATTGAGGTGTGTGAAGTCACAGAACGGAGGTGTGTGAAGTCATAGAATGGAAGTGTGTGAAGTCAGAACGGAGGTGTGTGAACTCAGATTGGAGGTGTGGGAAGTCACAATGGAGGTGTGTGAAGTTATAGAATGGAGGTGTGTGAAGTCACAGAATGGAGGGGTGTGAAGTCAAAGACTGGAGGTGTGTGAACTCATAGAATGGAGGTGTGTGAAGTCATAGATTGGAGGTGTGTGAAGTCACAGAATGAAGGTGCGTTAAGTCACAGAATGGAGGTTTGTGAACTCAGAATGGAGGTGTGTGAACTCACAGAATGAAGGTGTGGGAAGTCATAGAATGGAGTTGTGTGAAGTCACAGAATGGAGTTGTGTGAATTAATAGAGTGGAGGTGTGAGAAATCATAGAATGGTGGTGTGTGAAGTCATGGAATGGAGGTGTGTGAAGTCTGAAAATGTAGGTGTGTGAAATCACAAAATGGAGTTGTGTGAACTCAGAATCGAGGTGTGTGAAGTCACAGAATGGAGGTGTGTGAAGTCATAGAATGGAGGTGTGTGAAGTCACACAATGGGCTTGTGTGAAGTCATAGAATGGAAGTGTGTGAAGTCATAGAATGGAGGTGTGTGATGTCACAGAATGGAGGTGTGTGAAGTCAGAATAGATGTGTGCGAAGTCATTGAATGGAGCTGTGTGAAGTCAGAATGGAGCTGTGTGAAGTCATAGAATGGAGGTGAGTCAAGTCAGAATGGCGGTGTGTGAACTCATAGAATGATGGTGTGTGAAGTCACAATGGAGGTGTGTGAAGTCATAGAATGGAAGTTTTTGAAGTCACAGAATGGAATTTGTGTGAAGTCATAGAATGGAGGTGTGTGAAGTCAGATTGGAGGTGTGTGAAATCATAGATTGGAGGTGTGTCAACTCAGAAAGGAGGTGTGTGAAGTCATAGAATGGAGGTGTGTGAAGTCATAGAAGGGAGGTGTGTGAAATCATAGAATGGAGATGTGTGAAGTCACAAAATTGAGGTGTGTGAAGTCAGAATGGAGGTGTGTGAAGTCAGAATGGAGGTGTGTGAAGTCATAGAATGGAGGTGTGTGAATTCACAATGCATTTGTGTGAACTCATAGAATGGAGGTCTGTGAAGTCACAATGTAGGTGTGTGAAGTCACAGAATGGAGGTGTGTGAAGTCATAGAATGGAGGTGTGTGAAGTCACAGAATGGAGGTGTGTGAAGTCATATATTGGAGGTTTGTGAAGTCATAGAATGGAGGTGTGTGAAGTAATAGAATGGAGGTGTGTCAAGTCAAAGATTGATGGTGTGTGAAGTCACAGAATGGGGGTGTGTGAACTCAGAATGGAGGTGTGTGAAGTCACAGAATGGAGGTGTGTGAAGTCATAGAATGGATGTTTCTGAAGTAAGAATGAAGGTGTGTGAAGTCATAGAATGGAGGTGTGTGAAGTCAAAATGGTGGTGTGTGATCTCATAGAATGGAGGTGTGAAATCATAGAATGGAGTTGTTTGAAGTCACACAATTGAGGTGTGTGAAGTCAGAATGGAGGTGTGTGAAGTCAGAATGGAGGTGTGTGAAGTCATAGAATGGAGGTGTGTGAATTCACAATGCATTTGTGTGAACTCATAGAATGGAGGTCTGTGAAGTCACAATGTAGGTGTGTGAAGTCACAGAATGGAGGTGTGTGAAGTCATAGAATGGAGGTGTGTGAAGTCAGAATGGAGGTGTGTAAACTCATAGAATGGAGGTGTGTGAAGTCACAATGGAGGTGTGTGAAGTCATAGAATGGAGGTGTGTGAAGTCACAGAATGGAGGTGTGTGAAGTCATAGAAGGGAGGTGTGTGAAGTCACAGAATGGAGGTGTGTGAAGTCATAGAATGGAGGTGTGTGAAGTCATAGAATGGATGTTTCTGAAGTAGAATGAAGGTGTGTGAAGTCATAGCATGGAGGTGTGTGAAGTCAAAATGTAGGTGCGTGAACTCATAAAATGGAGATGTGTGAAGTCATGGAATGGAGGTGTGTGTAGTCCAAGAATATAGGTGTGTGAAGTCAAACAATGGTCGTGTGTGAAGTCACAGAATGCAGGTGTGTTAAGTCAAAGAATGGACGTGTGTGAAGTAAAAATGGAGGTGTGTGAATTCACAGAGTGAAGGTGTCTGAAGTCTGAATGCAGCTGTGTGAAGCCATAGAATGGAGGTGTGTGAAGTCAGAATGGAGGTGTGTGAACTCATAGAATGGAGTGTGTGAAGTTACAATGGGGGTGTGTGAAGTCATAGAATGGGGGTGTGTGAAGTCAAATTGGAGGTGTGTGAAATCACAGAATGGAGGTGTGTCAACTCAGAAATGAGGTGTGTGAAGTCATAGAATGGAGGTGTGTGAATTCATAGAATGGAAGAGTGTGAAATCATAGAATGGAGGTGTGTGAAGTCAAAGAATTGAGGTTTGTGAAGTCAGAATGGAGGTGTGTGAAGTCAGGATGGAGGTGGGTGAAGTCACAGAATGGAGGTGTGGGAACTCAGAATGGAGGTGTGTGGTCACAGAACGGAGGTTTGTGAAGTCATAGAATGGAGGTGCCTGAAGTCATAGAATGGATGTTTCTGAAGTGAGAACGAAGGTGTATGAAGTCAAAGAATGGAGGTGTGTGAAGTCAAAATGGAGGTGTGTGAATCATAGAATGGAGGTGTGTGAACTCATAGAATGGAGGTGTGTGAAGTCATGGAATGGAGGTGTGTGAAGTCAAAGAATGGAGGTGTGTGAAGTCAAACAATAAAGGTGTGTGACGTCACAGAATGGAGGTGTGTGAACTCATAGAATGGAGGTGCATGCAGTCAAAGAATGGAGGTGTGTGAAGTCATCGAATGGAGGTGTGTGAAGTCATGGAATGGAGGTGTGTGAAGTCAGATGGAGTTGTGTGAAGTCATAGAATGGAGGTGTGTGAAGTCAGAATGGAGGTGTGTGAAGTCATAGAATGGAGGTGTGTGAAGTCAGAATGGAGGTGTGTGAACTCATAGAATGGAGGTGTGTGAAGTCATAGAATTTAGGTGTGTGAAGTCATAGAATAGAGGTGTGTGAAGTCAGAGAATGGAGGTGTGTGAAATCACAAAATGGAGGTGTGTGAACTCAGAATCGTGGTGTGTGAAGTCACAGAATGGAGGTGTGTGAAGTCATAGAATGGAGGTGTGTGAAGTCACACAATGGGGGTGTGTGAAGTCATAGAATGGAGGTGTGTGAAGTCATAGAATGGAGGTGTGTGAAGTCACAGAATGGAGGTGTGTGAAGTCAGAATAGATGTGTGCGAAGTCATAGAATGGAGCTGTGTGAAGTCAGAATGGAGCTGTGTGAAGTCATAGAATGGAGGTGAGTGAAGTCAGAAAGGAGGTGTGTGAACTCATAGAATGATGGTGTGTGAAGTCTCAATGGAGGTGTGTGAAGTCATAGAATGGAGGTTTTTGAAGTCACAGAATGGAGGTGTGTGAAGTCATAGAATGGAGGTGTGTGAAGTCAAATTGGAGGTGTGTGAAGTCATAGAATGGAGGTGTGTGAATACACAATGTATTTGTGTGAACTCATAGAATGGAGGTCTGTAAAGTCAAAATGTACGTGTGTGAAGTCACAGAATGGAGGTGTGTGAAATCATAGAATGGAGGTGTGTGAAGTCACAGAATGGAGGTGTGTGAAGTCATATAATGGAGGTGTGTGAAGTCACAGAATGGAGGTATGTGAGGTCAGAATGGAGTTGTGTGAAGTCATAGAATGGAGGTGTGTGAAGTCAGAATTGAGGTGTGTGAAGTCATAGAATGGAGGTGTGTGAAGTCAGAATGGAGGTGTGTGAACTCATAGAATGGAGGTGTGTGAAGTCACAATGGAGGTGGGTGAAGTCATAGAATGGCGGTGTGTGAAGTCACAGAATGGAGGTGTGTGAAGTCATAGAATGGAGCTGTGTGGAGTCAGATTGGAGGTGTGTGAAGTCACAGAATGGAGGTGTGTGAACTCAGAATGGAGGTTTGTGAAGTCACAGAATGGAGGTGTGTGAAGTCATAGAATGGAGGTGTGTGAAGTCATAGAATGGATGTTTGTTAAGTAAGAATGAAGGTGTGATAAGTCATAGAATGGAGGTGTGTGAAGGCACAGAATGGAGGTGTGTGAAGTCATAGAATGGAGCTGTGTGAAGTCAGAATGGAGGTGTGTGAAGTCACAGAATGGAGGTGTTTGAACTCAGAATGGAGGTGTGTGAAGTCACAGAATGGAGGTGTGTTAAGTCACAGACTGGAGGTGTGTGAACTCAGAATGGAGGTTTGTGAAGTCACAGAATCTACGTGTGTGAAGTCATAGATTGGAGGTGTGTGAAGTCATAGAATGGAGGTGTGTGAAGTCATAATGGAGGCGTGTGAAGTCACAGAATTGAGGTGTGTGAAGTCACAGAACGGAGGTGTGTGAAGTCATAGAATGGAAGTGTGTGAAGTCAGAACGGAGGTGCGTGAACTCAGATTGGAGGTGTGGGAAGTCACAATGGAGGTGTGTGAAGTTATAGAATGGAGGTGTGTGAAGTCACAGAATGGAGGGTTGTGAAGTCAAAGACTGGAGGTGTGTGAACTCATAGAATGGAGGTGTGTGAAGTCATAGATTGGAGGTGTGTGAAGTCACAGAATGAAGGTGCGTTAAGTCACAGAATGGAGGTTTGTGAACTCAGAATGGAGGTGTGTGAAGTCACAGAATGAAGGTGTGGGAAGTCATAGAATGGAGTTGTGTGAAGTCACAGAATGGAGTTGTGTGAATTAATAGAATGGAGGTGTGAGAAATCATAGAATGGAGGTGTGTGAAGTCACAGAATGGAGGTGTTTGAAGTCACAGAATGGAGGTGTGTGAACTCACAGAATGGAGGTGTGTGAACTCACAATGGAGGTGTGTGAAGTCAAAGAATGGAGGTGTGTGAAGTCATAGAATGGAATTGTGTGAAGTCATAGAATGGAGGTGTGTGAAGTGAGAATTGAGGTGTGTGAAGTCACGGAATTGAGGTGTGTGAACTCAGAATGGAGGTGTGTGAAGTCACAGAATGGAGGTGTGTGAAGTCAGAATGGAGGTGTGTGAAGTCATAGAATGGAGGTGTGTGAAGTCAAAATGGAGGTGTGTGAACTCATAGAATGGAGGTATGTGAAGTCACAATGCAGGTGTGCGAAGTCATAGAATGGAGGTGTGTGAGGTCATAGAATGGAGGTGTGTGAAGTCACAGAATGGAGGTGTGTGAACTCAGAATGGAGGTGTGTGAAGTCACAGAATGGAGGTGTGGGAAGTCATAGAATGGAGTTGTGTGAAGTCACAGAATGGAGGTGTGGGAAGTCATAGAATGGAGTTGTGTGAAGTCACAGAATGGAGTTGTGTGAATTAATAGAATGGAGGTGTGAGAAATCATATAATGGAGGTGTGTGAAGTCACAGAATGGAGGTGTGTGAAGTCACAGAATGGAGGTGTGTGAACTCACAGAATGGAGGTATGTGAACTCACAATGGAGGTGTGTGAAGTCAAAGAATGGAGGTGTGTGAAGTCATAGAATGGAATTGTGTGACGTCATAGAATGGAGGTGTGTGAAGTGAGAATTGAGGTGTGTGAAGTCACGGAATTGAGGTGTGTGAACTCAGAATGGAGGTGTGTGAAGTCACAGAATGGAGGTGTGTGAAGTCATAGAATGGAGGTGTGTGAAGTCATAGAATGGATGTTTCTGAAGTAGAATGAAGGTGTGTGAAGTCATAGAATGGAGGTGTGTGAAGTCAAAATGTAGGTGCGTGAACTCATAAAATGGAGACGTGTGAAGTCATGGAATGGAGGTGTGTGTAGTCCAAGAATATAGGTGTGTGAAGTCAAACAATGGTCGTGTGTGAAGTCACAGAATGTAGGTGTGTTAAGTCAAAGAATGGACGTGTGTGAAGTAAAAATGGAGGTGTGTGAATTCACAGAGTGAAGGTGTCTGAAGTCTGAATGCAGCTGTGTGAAGCCATAGAATGGAGGTGTGTGAAGTCAGAATGGAGGTGTGTGAACTCATAGAATGGAGTGTGTGAAGTTACAATGGGGGTGTGTGAAGTCATAGAATGGGGGTGTGTGAAGTCAAATTGGAGGTGTGTGAAATCACAGAATGGAGGTGTGTCAACTCAGAAATGAGGTGTGTGAAGTCATAGAATGGAGGTGTGTGAATTCATAGAATGGAAGAGTGTGAAATCATAGAATGGAGGTGTGTGAAGTCAAAGAATTGAGGTTTGTGAAGTCAGAATGGAGGTGTGTGAAGTCAGGATGGAGGTGGGTGAAGTCACAGAATGGAGGTGTGGGAACTCAGAATGGAGGTGTGTGGTCACAGAACGGAGGTTTGTGAAGTCATAGAATGGAGGTGCCTGAAGTCATAGAATGGATGTTTCTGAAGTGAGAACGAAGGTGTATGAAGTCAAAGAATGGAGGTGTGTGAAGTCAAAATGGAGGTGTGTGAATCATAGAATGGAGGTGTGTGAACTCATAGAATGGAGGTGTGTGAAGTCATGGAATGGAGGTGTGTGAAGTCAAAGAATGGAGGTGTGTGAAGTCAAACAATAAAGGTGTGTGACGTCACAGAATGGAGGTGTGTGAACTCATAGAATGGAGGTGCATGCAGTCAAAGAATGGAGGTGTGTGAAGTCATCGAATGGAGGTGTGTGAAGTCATGGAATGGAGGTGTGTGAAGTCAGATGGAGTTGTGTGAAGTCATAGAATGGAGGTGTGTGAAGTCAGAATGGAGGTGTGTGAAGTCATAGAATGGAGGTGTGTGAAGTCAGAATGGAGGTGTGTGAACTCACAGAATGGAGGTGTGTGAAGTCATAGAATTTAGGTGTGTGAAGTCATAGAATAGAGGTGTGTGAAGTCAGAGAATGGAGGTGTGTGAAATCACAAAATGGAGGTGTGTGAACTCAGAATCGTGGTGTGTGAAGTCACAGAATGGAGGTGTGTGAAGTCATAGAATGGAGGTGTGTGAAGTCACACAATGGGGGTGTGTGAAGTCATAGAATGGAGGTGTGTGAAGTCATAGAATGGAGGTGTGTGAAGTCACAGAATGGAGGTGTGTGAAGTCAGAATAGATGTGTGCGAAGTCATAGAATGGAGCTGTGTGAAGTCAGAATGGAGCTGTGTGAAGTCATAGAATGGAGGTGAGTGAAGTCAGAAAGGAGGTGTGTGAACTCATAGAATGATGGTGTGTGAAGTCACAATGGAGGTGTGTGAAGTCATAGAATGGAGGTTTTTGAAGTCACAGAATGGAGGTGTGTGAAGTCATAGAATGGAGGTGTGTGAAGTCAAATTGGAGGTGTGTGAAGTCATAGAATGGAGGTGTGTGAATACACAATGTATTTGTGTGAACTCATAGAATGGAGGTCTGTAAAGTCAAAATGTACGTGTGTGAAGTCACAGAATGGAGGTGTGTGAAATCATAGAATGGAGGTGTGTGAAGTCACAGAATGGAGGTGTGTGAAGTCATATAATGGAGGTGTGTGAAGTCACAGAATGGAGGTATGTGAGGTCAGAATGGAGTTGTGTGAAGTCATAGAATGGAGGTGTGTGAAGTCAGAATTGAGGTGTGTGAAGTCATAGAATGGAGGTGTGTGAAGTCAGAATGGAGGTGTGTGAACTCATAGAATGGAGGTGTGTGAAGTCACAATGGAGGTGGGTGAAGTCATAGAATGGCGGTGTGTGAAGTCACAGAATGGAGGTGTGTGAAGTCATAGAATGGAGCTGTGTGGAGTCAGATTGGAGGTGTGTGAAGTCACAGAATGGAGGTGTGTGAACTCAGAATGGAGGTTTGTGAAGTCACAGAATGGAGGTGTGTGAAGTCATAGAATGGAGGTGTGTGAAGTCATAGAATGGATGTTTGTTAAGTAAGAATGAAGGTGTGATAAGTCATAGAATGGAGGTGTGTGAAGGCACAGAATGGAGGTGTGTGAAGTCATAGAATGGAGCTGTGTAAAGTCAGAATGGAGGTGTGTGAAGTCACAGAATGGAGGTGTTTGAACTCAGAATGGAGGTGTGTGAAGTCACAGAATGGAGGTGTGTTAAGTCACAGAGTGGAGGTGTGTGAACTCAGAATGGAGGTTTGTGAAGTCACAGAATCTACGTGTGTGAAGTCATAGATTGGAGGTGTGTGAAGTCATAGAATGGAGGTGTGTGAAGTCATAATGGAGGCGTGTGAAGTCACAGAATTGAGGTGTGTGAAGTCACAGAACGGAGGTGTGTGAAGTCATAGAATGGAAGTGTGTGAAGTCAGAACGGAGGTGCGTGAACTCAGATTGGAGGTGTGGGAAGTCACAATGGAGGTGTGTGAAGTTATAGAATGGAGGTGTGTGAAGTCACAGAATGGAGGGTTGTGAAGTCAAAGACTGGAGGTGTGTGAACTCATAGAATGGAGGTGTGTGAAGTCATAGATTGGAGGTGTGTGAAGTCACAGAATGAAGGTGCGTTAAGTCACAGAATGGAGGTTTGTGAACTCAGAATGGAGGTGTGTGAAGTCACAGAATGAAGGTGTGGGAAGTCATAGAATGGAGTTGTGTGAAGTCACAGAATGGAGTTGTGTGAATTAATAGAATGGAGGTGTGAGAAATCATAGAATGGAGGTGTGTGAAGTCACAGAATGGAGGTGTTTGAAGTCACAGAATGGAGGTGTGTGAACTCACAGAATGGAGGTGTGTGAACTCACAATGGAGGTGTGTGAAGTCAAAGAATGGAGGTGTGTGAAGTCATAGAATGGAATTGTGTGAAGTCATAGAATGGAGGTGTGTGAAGTGAGAATTGAGGTGTGTGAAGTCACGGAATTGAGGTGTGTGAACTCAGAATGGAGGTGTGTGAAGTCACAGAATGGAGGTGTGTGAAGTCAGAATGGAGGTGTGTGAAGTCATAGAATGGAGGTGTGTGAACTCATAGAATGGAGGTATGTGAAGTCACAATGCAGGTGTGCGAAGTCATAGAATGGAGGTGTGTGAGGTCATAGAATGGAGGTGTGTGAAGTCACAGAATGGAGGTGTGTGAACTCAGAATGGAGGTGTGTGAAGTCACAGAATGGAGGTGTGGGAAGTCATAGAATGGAGTTGTGTGAAGTCACAGAATGGAGGTGTGGGAAGTCATAGAATGGAGTTGTGTGAAGTCACAGAATGGAGTTGTGTGAATTAATAGAATGGAGGTGTGAGAAATCATATAATGGAGGTGTGTGAAGTCACAGAATGGAGGTGTGTGAAGTCACAGAATGGAGGTGTGTGAACTCACAGAATGGAGGTATGTGAACTCACAATGGAGGTGTGTGAAGTCAAAGAATGGAGGTGTGTGAAGTCATAGAATGGAATTGTGTGACGTCATAGAATGGAGGTGTGTGAAGTGAGAATTGAGGTGTGTGAAGTCACGGAATTGAGGTGTGTGAACTCAGAATGGAGGTGTGTGAAGTCACAGAATGGAGGTGTGTGAAGTCATAGAATGGAGGTGTGTGAAGTCATAGAATGGATGTTTCTGAAGTAGAATGAAGGTGTGTGAAGTCATAGAATGGAGGTGTGTGAAGTCAAAATGTAGGTGCGTGAACTCATAAAATGGAGATGTGTGAAGTCATGGAATGGAGGTGTGTGTAGTCCAAGAATATAGGTGTGTGAAGTCAAACAATGGTCGTGTGTGAAGTCACAGAATGCAGGTGTGTTAAGTCAAAGAATGGACGTGTGTGAAGTAAAAATGGAGGTGTGTGAATTCACAGAGTGAAGGTGTCTGAAGTCTGAATGCAGCTGTGTGAAGCCATAGAATGGAGGTGTGTGAAGTCAGAATGGAGGTGTGTGAACTCATAGAATGGAGTGTGTGAAGTTACAATGGGGGTGTGTGAAGTCATAGAATGGGGGTGTGTGAAGTCAAATTGGAGGTGTGTGAAATCACAGAATGGAGGTGTGTCAACTCAGAAATGAGGTGTGTGAAGTCATAGAATGGAGGTGTGTGAATTCATAGAATGGAAGAGTGTGAAATCATAGAATGGAGGTGTGTGAAGTCAAAGAATTGAGGTTTGTGAAGTCAGAATGGAGGTGTGTGAAGTCAGGATGGAGGTGGGTGAAGTCACAGAATGGAGGTGTGGGAACTCAGAATGGAGGTGTGTGGTCACAGAACGGAGGTTTGTGAAGTCATAGAATGGAGGTGCCTGAAGTCATAGAATGGATGTTTCTGAAGTGAGAACGAAGGTGTATGAAGTCAAAGAATGGAGGTGTGTGAAGTCAAAATGGAGGTGTGTGAATCATAGAATGGAGGTGTGTGAACTCATAGAATGGAGGTGTGTGAAGTCATGGAATGGAGGTGTGTGAAGTCAAAGAATGGAGGTGTGTGAAGTCAAACAATAAAGGTGTGTGACGTCACAGAATGGAGGTGTGTGAACTCATAGAATGGAGGTGCATGCAGTCAAAGAATGGAGGTGTGTGAAGTCATCGAATGGAGGTGTGTGAAGTCATGGAATGGAGGTGTGTGAAGTCAGATGGAGTTGTGTGAAGTCATAGAATGGAGGTGTGTGAAGTCAGAATGGAGGTGTGTGAAGTCATAGAATGGAGGTGTGTGAAGTCAGAATGGAGGTGTGTGAACTCATAGAATGGAGGTGTGTGAAGTCATAGAATTTAGGTGTGTGAAGTCATAGAATAGAGGTGTGTGAAGTCAGAGAATGGAGGTGTGTGAAATCACAAAATGGAGGTGTGTGAACTCAGAATCGTGGTGTGTGAAGTCACAGAATGGAGGTGTGTGAAGTCATAGAATGGAGGTGTGTGAAGTCACACAATGGGGGTGTGTGAAGTCATAGAATGGAGGTGTGTGAAGTCATAGAATGGAGGTGTGTGAAGTCACAGAATGGAGGTGTGTGAAGTCAGAATAGATGTGTGCGAAGTCATAGAATGGAGCTGTGTGAAGTCAGAATGGAGCTGTGTGAAGTCATAGAATGGAGGTGAGTGAAGTCAGAAAGGAGGTGTGTGAACTCATAGAATGATGGTGTGTGAAGTCACAATGGAGGTGTGTGAAGTCATAGAATGGAGGTTTTTGAAGTCACAGAATGGAGGTGTGTGAAGTCATAGAATGGAGGTGTGTGAAGTCAAATTGGAGGTGTGTGAAGTCATAGAATGGAGGTGTGTGAATACACAATGTATTTGTGTGAACTCATAGAATGGAGGTCTGTAAAGTCAAAATGTACGTGTGTGAAGTCACAGAATGGAGGTGTGTGAAGTCATAGAATGGAGGTGTGTGAAGTCACAGAATGGAGGTGTGTGAAGTCATATAATGGAGGTGTGTGAAGTCACAGAATGGAGGTATGTGAGGTCAGAATGGAGTTGTGTGAAGTCATAGAATGGAGGTGTGTGAAGTCAGAATTGAGGTGTATGAAGTCATAGAATGGAGGTGTGTGAAGTCAGAATGGAGGTGTGTGAACTCATAGAATGGAGGTGTGTGAAGTCACAATGGAGGTGGGTGAAGTCATAGAATGGCGGTGTGTGAAGTCACAGAATGGAGGTGTGTGAAGTCATAGAATGGAGCTGTGTGGAGTCAGATTGGAGGTGTGTGAAGTCACAGAATGGAGGTGTGTGAACTCAGAAAGGAGGTATGTGAAGTCATAGAATGGAGGTGTGTGAAGTCAAAGAATGGAGGTGTGGGAAATCGTAGAATGGAGGTGTGTGAAGTCACAGAATTGAGGTGTGTGAAGTCTGAATGGAGGTGTGTGAATTCAGAATGGAGGTGTGTGAGGTCAAAGAATGGATGTGTGTGAAGTCATAGAATGGAGGTGTATGAAGTCATGGAATGTAGGTTTGTGACGTCAAACATTGGAGGTGTGTGAAGTCATAGAATTGTGGTTTTCGAAATCACAGAATGGAGGTGTGTGGAGTCATAGAATGGAGGTGTGTGAAGTCAGATTGGAGTTGTGTGAAGTCAATGAATGGAAGTGTGTGAACTCAGAAAGGGGTTGTGTGAAGTCATAGAATGGAGCTGTGTGAAATCACAGAATTGAGGTGTGTGAAATCAGAGAATGGGGGTGTGTGAAGTCAAAGAGTGGAGGTATGTGAAATCACAGAATGGAGGGGTGTGAAGTCAGAATAGAGGTGTGCGAAGTCATAGAATGGAGGTGTGTGAAGTCAGAATGGAGCTATGTGAACTCATAGAATGGAGGTGTGTGAAGTCAAAATGGAGATGTGTGAAGTCAGAGAATGGTGGTTTTTGAAGTCACAGAATGGAGGTGTGTGAAGTCAAAGAATGGAGGTGTGGGAAATCATAGAATTGAGGTGTGTGAAGTCAGAATGGAGGTGTGTGAATTCAGAAAGGAGGTGTTTGAAGTCATAGAATGGTGGTGTGTGAAGTCACAATGCAGGTGTGTGAACTGATAAAACGTAGGTGTGTGAAGTCACAATGTAGGTGTGTGAAGTCATAGAATGGAGGTGTTTGAAGTCATAGAATGGAGGTGTGTGAAGTCACAAAATGGAGGTGTGTGAAATCAAAATGGAGGTGTGTGAAGTCAAAGAATGGACGTGTGTGAAGTCACTATTTTGGTGTGTGAAGTCACAAATGCAGGTGTGTGAAGTCACAGAATGGAGGTGTGTGAAGTCAAAATGGAGGTGTGTGAGGTCAAAGAATGGATGTGTTTGAAGTCATAGAATGGAGGGGTAAGAAGTCATGGAATGGAGGTTTGTGACGTCAAACATTGGAAGCGTGTGAAGTTACAGAATGGAGGTTTGTGAAGTCATAGAATGGAGGTGTGTGAAGTCATAGAATGGAGGTTGTGAAGTCATAGATTGAAGGTGTGTGGAAGTCATATTATGGAGGTGTGTGAAGTCACAGAAAGGAGGTGTGTGAATTCACAGAATGGAGTTGTATAAAGTCACAATGCAGGTGTGTGAAGTCATAGAATGGAGGTGTGTGAAATCAAAGAATGGAGGTTTGTGAAGTCATAGAATGGATTGTGTGTGAAATCACAGAATGGAGGTGTGTGAAGTCACAGAATGGAGGTGTGTAAAGTCACAGGGTGGAGGTGTGTGAAGTCACAGAATGTAGGTGTGTGAAGTCATAGAATGGAGGTGTGTGAAGTCACAGAATGCAGTTGTGTGAAGTCAGAATAGAGGTGTGGGAAGTCATAGAATGGAGGTGTGTGAAGTCAGAATGGAGCTGTGTGAAGTCATAGAATGGAAGTGTGTGAAGTCAGAATGGAGGTGTGTGACCTCATAGAATGGAGGTTTATGAAGTCACAATGGAGGTGTGTGAAGTCACAGAATTGATGTGTGTGAACTCAGAAAGGAGGTGTGTGAAGTCATAGAATGGAGGTCTGTGAAGTCATAGAATGGAGGTGTGAAATCATAGAATGGAGGTGTGTGAAGTCACAGAATTGAGGTGTGTGAAGTCAGAATGGAGGTGTGTGAAGTCAGAATGGAGGTGTGTGAAGTCAGAGAATGGAGGTGTGTGAAGTCACAATGCAGGTGTGTGAACTCATAGAATGGAGGTGTGTGAAGTCACAATGTAGGTTTCTGAAGACATAGAATGGAGGTGTGTGAAGTCATAGAATGGAGGTGTGTGAAGTCACAGAATGGAGTTGTGTAATGTCATAGAATGGAGGTGTGTGAAGTCACAGAATGGAGGTGTGTAAAGGCATAGAATGGAGGTGTGTGAAGTCATAGATTGGAGGTGTGTGAAGTCACAGAATGGAGGTGTGTAAAGTCACACTATGGAGGTGTATGAACTAAGATTTGAGGTGTGTGAGGTCACAGAATGGAGGTGTGTGAAGTCATATAACGAGGTGTGTGAAGTCACAGAATGGAGGTGTGTGAAGACACAGAATGGAAGTGTGTGAACTCAGAGTGGAGGTGTGTGAAGTCACGGAATGGAGGTGTGTGAAGTCATAGAATGGAAGTGTGTGAAGTCATAGAATGGAGGTGTGTGAAGTCAGATTGGAGGTGTGTGAAGTAACAGAATGCAGTTGTGTGAAGTCAGAATTGTGATGTGTGAAGTCACAAATGGTGGTGTGTGAAGTCACAGAGTGGAGGTGTGTGAAATCAAAATGGAATTTTGTGAAGTCAAAGAAAGGAGTTGTGTGAAGTCATAGAATGGAGGTGTGTGAACTCACAGAATGAAGGTGTGTGAACTCATAGAATGGAGGAGTGTGAATTCATAGAATGGAGGTGTGTGAACTCACAGATGGAGGTGTGTGAAGTCATAGAATGGGGGTTTGTGAAGTCAAAGAATGGAGGTGTGAATTCACAGAAGGGAGGTTCGTGAAGTCATAGTATGGATGTTTTTGAAGTAAGAATGAAGTTGTGTGAAGTCATAGAATGGAGGTGTGTGAAGTCAAAATGTAGGTGTGTGAATTCAAACAATGAAGGTGTGTAAAGTCAGAGAATGGAGGTGTGTGAAGTCAAAGAATGGACGTGTGTGAAGTCAAAATTGTGGTGTGTGAAGTCACAAATGTAGGTTTGTGAAGTCACAAAATGGAGGTGTGTGAAGTCAAAATGGAGGTGTGTGAAGTCAAAGAATGGATGTGTGTGAAGTCATAGAATTGAGGTGTATGAAGTTATGGAATGGAGCTTTGAGAAGTCAAACATTGGAAGCGTGTGAAGTTACAGAATGGAGTTGTGTGAAGTCATAGAATGGAGGTGTGTGAAGTCAGAAAATGGAAGTGTGTGAAATCAGAATGAAGGTGTGTGAAGTCATAGAATGGAGGTGTGTGAAGTCATTGAATGGAGGTGTGTGAAGTCATAAATTGGAAGTGTGTGAAGTCATAGAATGGAGGTGTGTGAAGTCATAGACTGAAGGTGTGTGGAAGTCATAGTATGGAGGTGTGTGAAGTCACAGAATGGACATGTGTGAAATCACAGAATGGAGTTGTGTGAAGTCACAATAGAGGTGTGTGAAGTCATAGAATGGAGGTGTGTGAAGTCAAAGAATGGAGGTTTGTGACGTCATAGAATGGAGGTGTGTGAAGTCATTGAATGGATGTGTGTGAAGTCATAAATTGGAAGTGTGTGAAGTCATAGAATGCAGGTGTGTGAAGTCATAGAATGAAGGTGTGTGGAAGTCATAGTATGGAGGTGTGTGAAGTCACAGAATGGACGTGTGTGAAATCACAGAATGGAGTTGTGTGAAGTCACAATAGAGGTGTGTGTAGTTATAGAATGGAGGTGTGTGAAGTCAAAGAATGGAGGTTTGTGAAGTCATAGAATGGAGGTGTGAGAAGTCAGAGAATGGAGGTGTGTGAAGTCAAAATGCAGGTGTGTGAGGTCATAGAATGGAGGTGTGTGAAGTCATGGAATGGAGGTTTGTGAAGTCAAACATTGGAAGTGTGTGAAGTTAAAGAATGGAGGTGTGTGAAGTCATAGAATGGAGGTGTGTGAAGTCATAGAATGGAGGTGTGTCAAGTCACAGAAGGGAGTTGTGTGAAGTCACATAATGGAGTTGTGTGAAGTCACAATTGAGGTGTGTGAAGTCATAGAATGGAGGTGTGTGAAGTCAAAGTATGGAGGTGTGTGAAGTCATAGAATGGAGGTGTGTGAAATCACAGAATAGAGATGTGAGAAGTTACAGAATGGAGGTGTGTAAAGTCACAGAGTTGAGGTGTGTGAAGTCACAGAATGGAGCTGTGTGAAGTCATAGAATGGAGGTGTGTGAAGTCAAAGAATGGAGGTGTATGAAATCAGAATAGAGGTATGCGAAGTCATGGAATGGAGGTGTGTTAAGTCAGAATAGAGGTGTGTGAAGTCAAAGAATGGAGGTGTGTGAAGTCACAGAATGGAGTTGTGGGAAGTCACAGAATGGAAGTGTGTGAAGTCATAGAATGGAGGTGTGTGAAGTCACAGAATGGATGGTATGAACTCATAGAATGGAGGTGTGTGAAGACACATAATTGAGGTGTTTGAAGTCATATATAGGAGGTGTGTGAAGTCAAAATGGATGTGTGCATTCATAGAATGGAGGTGTGTGAAGTCACAGAATTGAGGTGTTTGAAGTCATATATTGGAGGTGTGTAAAGTCAAAATGGGTGTGTGAATTCATAGAATGGAGGTGTGTGAAACCATAGAATGAGCGAGTGTGAGGTCATAGAATGGAGGTGTGTGAAGTCACAGAATGGAGGTGTGTGAAGTCATAGAATGGAGGTGTGTGAAGTCATAGAATGGAAGTGTGTGAAGTCACAGAATGGAGGTGTGTGAAGTCACAGAATGGAGGTGTGTGAAGTCACAGAATGGAGGTGTGGGAAGTCATAGAATGGAGATGTGTGAAGTCATAGAATGTATGTTTGTGAAGTAAGAATGAGGTGTGTGAAGTCATAGAATGGAGGTGTGTGAAGTCACAGAATGGAGGTGTGTGAAGTCATAGAATGGAGGTGTGTGAAGGCATAGAACGGAGTTGTGTGACGTCATATAATGGAGGTGTGTGAAGTCACATAATGGAGGTGTGTGAAGTCAGAATGGAGGTGTGTGAAGTCGAATGAAGGTGTGTGAAGTCCCAGAATGTAGGTGTGTGAACTAATAGAATGGAGGTGTGTGACGTCACAATGGAAGTGTGTGAAGTCATAGAATGGAGGTGTGTGAAGTCACAAAATGGAAGTGTGTGAAGTCAAAATGGAGGTGTGTGAAGTCATAGAATGGAGGTGTGTGAAATCATAAATAGAGTTTTGGGAAGTCACAGAATGGAGGTGTGTGAACTCAGAATGCAGGTGTGTGAAGTCAAAGAATGGAGGTGTGTGAAGTCACAGAATGGTGGTGTGTGAAATCAAAATTGTGGTGTGTGAAGTCACAAATAGAGGTGTGTGAAGTCACAGAATGTAGGTGTGTGAAGTCAAAATGGAGGTCTGTGAAGTCATAGAATGGAGGTGTGTGATATCAGAATGGAGGTGTGCGAAGTCATAGAATAGAGGTGTATGAAGTCAGAATGGAGGTGTGTGAAGTCATAGAATGGAGGTGTGTGAAGTCAGAATGGAGGTGTGTGAACTCATAGAATGGAGGTGTGGGACGTCACAATGGAAGTGTGTGAAGTCATAGAATGGAGGTGTGTGAAGTCATAGAATGGAGGTGTGCGATATCCTATAATGGAGGTGTGTGAAGTCACAGAATAGAGGTGTGTGAAGTGAGAATGGAGGTGTGAAGTCATAGAATAGAGGTGGGTGAAGTCATAGAAAGGAGGTGTGGGAAGTCAGAGAATGGAGGAGTGTGAAGTCATAGAGTGGAGGTGAGTGAAGTCACAGATTCGAGGTCTGTGAAGTCATAGAATGGAGGTGTGTGAAGTCAGAATGGAGGTGTGTGAAGTCATAGAATGGAGGTGTGTGAACTCATAGAATAGAGGTGTGTGACGTCACAATGGAAGTGTGTGAATTCATAGTATGGAGGTGTGTGAAGTCACAGAATGGAGGTGTGTGAAGTCAAAATGGAGGTGTGTGATGTCCTAAAATGGAGGTGTGTGAAGTCACAGAATGGAGGTGTGTGAAGTCACAGAATGGAGGTGTGTGAAGTCATAGCATGGAGGTATGTGAAATCATAGAATGGAAGTGTGTGAAGTCATAGAATGCAGGTGTGTGAAGTCATACAATGAAGGTGTGTGAAGTCATAGAATGGAGGTGTGTGAATTCACAGAAGGGAGGTGTGTGGAGTCACATAATGGAGGTGTGTGAAGTCAAAATGGAGGTGTGTGACGTCATAAAATGTAGGTGTGTGAAGTCATAGATTGGAGGTGTGTAAAATCATAGAATGGACGTTTGTGAAGTCACAGAATGGAGGTGTGTGAAGTCGTAGAATGGAGGTATGTGAAGTCAAAGAGTGGAGGTGTGTGAAGTCACAGAATGGACGGGTATGAATTCATAGAATGGAGGTGTGTGAAGTCACAGAATTGAGGTGTTTGAAGTTATATATTGGAGGTGTGTGAAGTCAAAATGCATGTGTGAAGTCATAGAAGGGAGGTGTGTGAAGTCACAGAATGGAGGTGTGTGAAGTCACAGAATGGAGCTGTGTGAAGTCACAGAATGGAGGTATGTGAAGTCACAGAATGGAGGTGTGTGAAGTCAAAGAATGGAGGTGTGTGAAGTCATAAAATGGAGGTGTGTGAAATCATAGAATGAAGGTTTGTGAAGTCACAGAATGGAGGTGTGTGAAGTCACAGAATGGAGGTGTGTGAAGTCACAGAATGGAGGTGTGTGAAGTCATACAATGAAGGTGTGTGAAGTCATAGAATAGAGGTGTGTGAAGTCACAGAAGGGAGGTGTGTGGAGTCACATAATGGTGGTGTGTGAAGTCAAAATGGAGGTGTGTCACGTCACAATGGAAGTGTGTGAAGTCATAGATTGGAGGTGTGTGAAATCATAGAATGGAGGTTTGTGAAGTCACAGAATGGAGGTGTGTGAAGTCATAGAATGGAGGTATGTGAAGTCAAATTGGAGGGGTGTGAAGGCGGAGAATGGAGGTGTGGGAAGTCACAGAATGGAGGTGGGTGAAGTCACAGAATGGAGGTGTGTGAAGTCAAAGATTGGAGGTGGGTGAAGTCACAGAATGGACGGGTATGAATTCATAGAATGGAGGTGTGTGAAGTCACAGAATTGAGGTGTTTGAAGTTATATATTGGAGTTGTGTGAAGTCAAAATGGATGTGTGAAGTCACAGAATGGAGGTGTGTGAAGTCACAGAATGGAGGTGTGTGAAGTCAAAGAATGGAGGTGTGTGAAGTCATAGAATGGAGGTGTGTGAAGTCATAGAATATATGTTTGTGAAGTAAGAATGAACGTTTGTGAAGTCATAGAATGGAGGTGTGTGAAGTCACAGAATGGAGGTGTGTGAAGTCATAGAATGGAGGTGTGTGAAGTCACAAAACGGTGTTGTGTGACGTCATATAATGGAGGGGTGTGAAGTCACAGAATGGAGGTGTGTGAAGTCAAAGAATTGAGGTGTGTGAAGTCATAGAATGGAGGTGTGTGAAGTCATAGAATGTATGTTTGTGAAGTAAGAATGAAGGTGTGTGAAGTCATAGAATGGAGGTGTGTGAAGTCACAGAATGGAGGTGTGTGAAGTCATAGAATGGAGGTGTGTGAAGTCATAGAACGGAGTTGTGTGATGTCATATAATGGAGGTGTGTGAAGTCACATAATGGAGGTGTGTGAAGTCAGAATGGGGCTGTGAAGTCATAGAAAAGAGGTGTGGGAAGTCATAGAATGGAGTAGTGTGAAGTCATAGATTGGAGGTGAGTGAAGTCACAGATTCTAGGTCTGTGAATTCATAGAATGGAGGTGTGTGAAGTCGAATGAAGGTGTGTAAAGTCATAGAATGTAGGTGTGTGAACTCATAGAATGGAGGTGTGTGACGTCCCAATGGAAGTGTGTGAAGTCATAGAATGGAGGTGTGTGAAGTCACGGAATGGAAGTGTGGGAAGTCAAAATGGAGGTGTGTGACGTCCTAAAATGGAGGCGTGAGAAGTCATAGAATGGAGGTGTGTGATGTCCTAAAATGGAGGTGTGTGAAGTCATAGAATGGAGGTGTGTGAAATCATAGAATGAAGGTTTGTGAAGTCACAGAATTGAGATGTGTGAAGTTATAGAATGGAGGTGTGTGAAGTCACAGAATGGAGGTGTGTGAAGTCATAGCATGGAGGTATGTGAAATCATAGAATGGAAGTGTGTGAAGTCATAGAATGGAGGTGTGTGAAGTCATACAATGAAGGTGTGTGAAGTCATAGAATGGAGGTGTGTGAATTCACAGAAGGGAGGTGTGTGGAGTCACAAAATGGAGGTGTGTGAAGTCAAAATGGAGGTGTGTGACGTCATAAAATGTAGGTGTGTGAAGTCATAGATTGGAGGTGTGTGAAATCATAGAATGGAGGTTTGTGAAGTCACAGAATGGAGGTGTGTGAAGTCGTAGAATGGAGGTACGTGAAGTCAAATTGGAGGGGTGGGAAGTCGGAGAATGGAGGTGTGGGAAGTCACAGAATGGAGGTGGTTGAAGTCACAGAATGGAGGTGTGTGATGTCAAAGAGTGGAGGTTTGTGAAGTCACAGAATGGACGGGTATGAATTCATAGAATGGAGGTGTGTGAAGTCACAGAATTGAGGTGTTTGAAGTTACATATTGGAGGTGTGTGAAGTCAAAATGCATGTGTGAAGTCATAGAATTGGGGTGTGTGAAGTCACAGAATGGAGGTGTGTGAAGTCACAGAATGGAGCTGTGTGAAGTCACAGAATGGAGGTGTGTGAAGTCATATAACGAGGTGTGTGAAGTCAAAGAATGGAGGTGTGTGAAGTCACAGAATGGAGGTGTGTGAAGTCATAGAATGGAGGTATGTGAAGTCAAATTGGAGGGGTGTGAAGGCGGAGAATGGAGGTGTGGGAAGTCACAGAATGGAGGTGGGTGAAGTCACAGAATGGAGGTGTGTGAAGTCAAAGAATGGAGGTGTGTGAAGTCACAGAATGGACGGGTATGAATTCATAGAATGGAGGTGTGTGAAGTCACAGAACTGAGGTGTTTGAAGTTATATATTGGAGTTGTGTGAAGTCAATATGGATGTGTGAAGTCACAGAATGGAGGTGTGTAAAGTCACAGAATGGAGGTGTGTGAAGTGAAAGAATGGAGGTGTGTGAAGTCATTGAATGGAGGTGTGTGAAGACATAGAATATAAGTTTTGAAGTAACAATGAAGGTTTGTGAAGTCATAGAATGGAGGTGTGTGAAGTCACAGAATGGAGGTGTGTGAAGTCATAGAATGGAGGTGTGTGAAGTCATAGAACGGAGTTGTGTGACGTCATATAATGGAGCTGTGTGAAGTCACATAATGGAGGTGTGTGAAGTCAGAATGGAGGTGTGAATTCATAGAAAGGAGGTGTGGGAAGTCATAGAATGGAGGAGTGTGAAGTCATAGATTGGAGGTGAGTGAAGTGACAGATTCGAGGTCTGTGAAGTCATAGAACGGAGGTGTGTGAAGTCGAATGAAGGTGTGTGAAGTCATAGAATGTAGGTGTGTGAACTCATAGAATGGAGGTGTGTGAAGTCATAGATTGGAGGTGTGTGAAATCATAGAATGGAGGTTTGTGAAGTCACAGAATGGAGGTGTGTGAAGTCATAGAATGGAGGTATGTGATGTCAAATTGGAGGGGTGTGAAGTCGGAGAATGGAGGTGTGGGAAGTCACAGAATGGAGGTGGGTGAAGTCACAGAATGGAGGTGTGTGAAGTCAAAGAATGGAGGTGTGTGAAGTCACAGAATGGACGGGTATGATTTCATAGAATGGAGGTGTGTGAAGTCGGAGAATGGAGGTGTGTGAAGTCACAGAATGGAGGTGTGTGAAGTCATACAATGAAGGTGTGTGAAGTCATAGAATAGAGGTGTGTGAAGTCACAGAATGGAGGTGTGTGAAGTCAAAGAATGGAGGTGTGTGAAGTCATAGAATGGAGGTGTGTGAAGTCATGGAATGTATGTTTGTGAAGTAAGAATGAAGGTGTGTGAAGTCATAGAATGGAGGTGTGTGAAGTCACAGAATGGAGGTGTGTGAAGTAATAGAATGGAGGTGTGTGAAGTCATAGAACGGGGTTGTGTGACGTCATATAATGGAGGTGTGTGAAGTGTCATAATGGAGGTGTGTGAAGTCAGAATGGGGGTGTGAAGTCAGAGAAAAGAGGTGTGGGAAGTCATAGAATGGAGGAGTGTGAAGTCATAGATTGGAGGTGAGTGAAGTCACAGATTCGAGGTCTGTGAAGTCATAGAATGGAGGTGTGTGAAGTCGAATGAAGGTGTGCAAAGTCATAGAATGGAGGTGTGTGACGTCCCAAAGGAAGTGTGTGAAGTCATAGAATGGAGGTGTGTGAAGTCACAGAATGGAAGGGTGTGAAGTCAAAATGGAGGTGTGTGACGTCCTAAAATGGAGGTGTGAGAAGTCACAGAATGGAGGTGTGTGAAATCATAGAATAGAGGTTTGTGAAGTCACAGAATGGAGGTGTGTGAACTCAGAATGGAGGTGTGTGAAGGCACAGAATGGAGGTGTGTGAAGTCATCGTATGAAGGTATGTGAAATCATAGAATGGAAGTGTGTGAAGTCATAGAATGGAGGTGTGCGAAGTCACACAATGAAGGTGTGTGAAGTCATAGAATGGAGGTGTGTGAAGTCACAGAAGAGAGGTGTGTGAAGTCACATAATAGAGGTGTGAGAAGTCAAAATGGAGGTGTGTGAGGTCATAGATTGGAGGTGTGTGAAATCATAGAGTGGAGGTTTGTGAAGTCACAGAATGGAGGTGTGTGAAGTCACAGAATGGAGGTTTGTGAAGTCATAGAATGGAGGTAGGTGAAGTCACAGAATGGAGGTGTGTGAAGTCATACAATGGAGGTGTGTGAAGTCACAGAATGGAGGTGTGTGAAGTCACAGAATGGAGGTGTGTGAACTCAGAGTGGAGATGTGTGAAGTCACAGAATTGAGTTGTGTGAAGTCATAAAATTGAGGTGTGTGAAATCACAGAATGGAGGTGTGTGAATTCATAGAATGGAGTTCTGACATCTCAGAATGGAGGTGTGTGAAATCGCAGAATGGAGGTGTGTGAGGTCACAGAATGGAGGTGTGTGAACTCACAATGCAGGTGTGTGAAGTCACGGAATGGCGGTGTGTGAAGTCATAGAATGGAAGTGGGTGAAGTCATAGAATGGAGGTGTTAAGTCACAGAAGCGAGGTGTGTGGAGTCAGATAATGGAGGTGTGTGAAGTCAAAATGGAGGTGTGTGACGTCATAAAATGTAGGTGTGTGAAGTCATAGTTTGGAGGTGTGTGAAATCATAGAATGGAGGTATGTGAAGTCACAGAATGGAGGTGTGTGAAGTCACAGAATGGAGGTGTGTGAAGTCATAGAATGGAGGTATGTGAAGTCAAATTGGAGGGGAGTGAAGTCGGAGAATGGAGGTGTGGGAAGTCACAGAATGGAGGTGGGTGAAGTCACAGAATGGAGGTGTGTGAAGTCAAAGAATGGAGGTGTGTGAAGTCACAGAATTGAGGTGTTTGAAGTTATATATTGGAGGTGTGTGAAGTCAAAAAGGATGTGTGAAGTCATAGAATGGAGGTGTGTGAAATCATAGAATAGAGGTGTGTGAAGTCACAGAATGGAGGTGTGTGAAGTCATCGTATGAAGGTATGTGAAATCATAGAATGGAAGTGTGTGAAGTCATAGAATGGAGGTGTGCGAGTCATACAATTAAGGTGTTTGAAGTCATAGAATGGAGGTGTGTGAAGTCACAGAAGAGAGGTGTGTGAAGTCACATAATCGAGGTGTGAGAAGTCAAAATGGAGGTGTGTGACGTCATAAAATGGAGGTGTGTGAAGTCATAGATTGGAGGTGTGTGAAATCATAGAATGGAGGTTTGTGAAGTCACAGAATGGAGGTGTGTGAAGTCATAGAATGGAGGTGTGTGAAGTCACAGAATGGAGGTGTGTGAATTCATAGAATGGAGGTGTGACATCTCAGAATGGAGGTGTGTGAAATCGCAGAATGGAGGTATGTGAGGTCACAGAATGGAGGTGTGTGAACTCACAATGCAGGTATGTGAAGTCACGGAATGGCGGTGTGTGAAGTCATAGAATGGAAGTGGGTGAAGTCATAGAATGGAGGTGTGTGAATTCACAGAAGGGGGTGTGTTGCGTCACATAATGGAGGTGTGTGAAGTCAAAATGGAGGTGTGTGACGTCATAAAATGTAGGTGTGTGAAGTCATAGATTGGAGGTGTGTGAAATCATAGAATGGAGGTTTGTGAAGTCACAGAATGGAGGTGTGTGAAGTCATAGAATTGAGGTATGTGAAGTCAAATTGTAGGGGTGAGAAGTCGGAGAATGGAGGTGTGTGAAGTCACAGAATGGAGTTGTGTGAAGTCATAAAATTGAGGTGTGTGAAATCACAGAATGGAGGTGTGTGAATTCATAGAATGGAGGTCTGACATCTCAGAATGGAGGTGTGTGAAATCGCAGTATGGAGGTGTGTGAGGTCACAGAATGGAGGTGTGTGAACTCACAATGCAGGTGTGTGAAGTCACGGAATGGCGGTGTGTGAAGTCATAGAATGGAAGTGGGTGAAGTCAGAATGGAGGTGTGAAGTCACAGAAGCGAGGTGTGTGGAGTCACATAATGGAGGTGTGTGAAGTCAAAATGGAGGTGTGTGATGTCATAAAATGTAGGTGTGTGAAGTCATAGTTTGGAGGTGTGTGAAATCATAGAATGGAGGTTTGTGAAGTCACAGAATGGAGGTGTGTGAAGTCACAGAATGGAGGTGTGTGAAGTCATAGAATGGAGGTATGTGAAGTCAAATTGGAGGGGAGTGAAGTCGGAGAATGGAGGTGTGGGAAGTCACAGAATGGGGGTGGGTGAAGTCACAGAATGGAGGTGTGTGAAGTCAAAAAATGGAGGTGTGTGAAGTCACAGTATGGACAGGTATGATTTCATATAATGGAGGTGTGTGAAGTCACAGAATTGAGGTGTTTGAAGTTATATATTGGAGGTGTGTGAAGTCAAAATGGATGTGTGAAGTCATAGAATGGAGGTGTGTGAATTCGGAGTATGGAGGTGTTTGAAGTCACAGAATGGAGGTGTGTGAAGTCATAGAATGGAGGTGTGTGGAGTCACAGAATTGAGGTGTTTGAAGTTATATATTGGAGGTGAGTGAAGTCAAAATGGATGTGTGAAGTCATAGAATGGAGGTGTGTGAAGTCATAGAACGGAATTGTGTAACGTCATATAATGGAGGTGTGTGAAGTCACATAACGGATGTGTGTGAAGTCAGAATGGAGGTGTGTGAAGTCGAATGAAGGTGTGTGAAGTCATAGAATGTAGGTGTGTGAACTAATAGAATGGAGGTGTGTGGCGTCCTAAAATGGAGGTGTGAGAAGTCATAGAATGGAGGTGTGTGAAATCATAGAATAGAGGTGTGTGAAGTCACAGAATGGAGGTGTGTGAAGTCATTGTATGAAGGTATGTGAAATCATAGAATGGAAGTGTGTGAAGTCATAGAATGGAGGTGTGTGACTCATACAATGAAGGTGTGTGAAGTCATAGAATGGAGGTGTGTGAAGTCACAGAAGAGAGGTGTGTGAAGTCACATAATCGAGGTGTGAGAAGTCAAAATGGAGGTGTGTGACGTCATAAAATGGAGGTGTGTGAAGTCATAGATTGGAGGTGTGTGAAATCATAGATTGGAGGTTTGTGAAGTCACAGAATGGAGGTGTGTGAAGTCATAGAATGGAGGTGTGTGAAGTCACAGAATGGAGGTGTGTGAATTCATAGAATGGAGGTGTGACATCTGAGAATGGAGGTGTGTGAAATCGCAGAATGGAGGTATGTGAGGTCACAGAATGGAGGTGTGTGAACTCACAATGCAGGTATGTGAAGTCACGGAATGGCGGTGTGTGAAGTCATAGAATGGAAGTGTGTGAAGTCATAGAATGGAGGTGTGTGAATTCACAGAAGGGAGGTGTGTTGCGTCACATAATGGAGGTGTGTGAAGTCAAAATGGAGGTGTGTGACGTCATAAAATGTAGGTGTGTGAAGTCATAGACTGGAGGTGTGTGAAATCATAGAATGGAGGTTTGTGAAGTCACAGAATGGAGGTGTGTGAAGTCATAGAATTGAGGTAGGTGAAGTCAAATTGTAGGGGTGAGAAGTCGGAGAATGGAGGTGTGTGAAGTCACAGAATGGAGGTGTGTGAACTCAGAGTGGAGATGTGTGAAGTCACAGAATGGAGTTGTGTGAAGTCATAAAATTGAGGTGTGTGAAATCACAGAATGGAGGTGTGTGAATTCATGGAATGGAGGTCTGACATCTCAGAATGGAGGTGTGTGAAATCGCAGAATGGAGGTGTGTGAGGTCACAGAATGGAGGTGTGTGAACTCACAATGCAGGTGTGTGAAGTCACGGAATGGCCGTGTTTGAAGTCATAGAATGGAAGTGGGTGAAGTCAGAATGGAGGTGTGAAGTCACAGAAGCGAGGTGGGTGGAGTCACAGAATGGAGGTGTGTGAAGTCAAAATGGAGGTGTGTGACGTCATAAAATGTAGGTGTGTGAAGTCATAGTTTGGAGGTGTGTGAAATCATAGAATGGAGGTTTGTGAAGTCACAGAATGGAGGTGTGTGAAGTCACAGAATGGAGGTGTGTGAAGTCATAGAATGGAGGTATGTGAAGTCAAATTGGAGGGGAGTGAAGTCGGAGAATGGAGGTGTGGGAAGTCACAGAATGGAGGTGGGTGAAGTCACAGAATGGAGGTGTGTGAAGTCAAAGAATGGAGGTGTGTGAAGTCTCAGAATGGACAGGTATGATTTCATAGAATGGAGGTGTGTGAAGTCACAGAATTGAGGTGTTTGAAGTTATATATTGGAGGTGTGTGAAGTCAAAATGGATGTGTGAAGTCATAGAATGGAGGTGTGTGAATTCGGAATATGGAGGTGTTTGAAGTCACAGAATGGAGGTGTGTGAAGTCATAGAATGGAGGTGTGTGAAGTCACAGAATTGAGGTGTTTGAAGTTATATATTGGAGGTGAGTGAAGTCAAAATGGATGTGTGAAGTCATAGAATGGAGGTGTGTGAAGTCATAGAACGGAGTTGTGTGACGTCATATAATGGAGGTGTGTGAAGTCACATAACGGATGTGTGTGAAGTCAGAATGGAGGTGTGTGAAGTCGAATGAAGGTGTGTGAAGTCATAGAATGTAGGTGTGTGAACTAATAGAATGGAGGTGTGTGGCGTCCTAAAATGGAGGTGTGAGAAGTCATAGAATGGAGGTGTGTGAAATCATAGAATAGAGGTGTGTGAAGTCACAGAATGGAGGTGTGTGAAGTCATCGTATGAAGGTATGTGAAATCATAGAATGGAAGTGTGTGAAGTCATAGAATGGAGGTGTGTGAGTCATACAATGAAGGTGTGTGAAGTCATAGAATGGAGGTGTGTGAAGTCACAGAAGAGAGGTGTGTGAAGTCACATAATCGAGGTGTGAGAAGTCAAAATGGAGGTGTGTGAAGTCATAAAATGGAGGTGTGTGAAGTCATAGATTGGAGGTGTGTGAAATCATAGATTGGAGGTTTGTGAAGTCACAGAATGGAGGTGTGTGAAGTCATAGAATGGAGGTGTGTGAAGTCACAGAATGGAGGTGTGTGAATTCATAGAATGGAGGTGTGACATCTGAGAATGGAGGTGTGTGAAATCGCAGAATGGAGTTATGTGAGGTCACAGAATGGAGGTGTGTGAACTCACAATGCAGGTATGTGAAGTCACGGAATGGCGGTGTGTGAAGTCATAGAATGGAAGTGTGTGAAGTCATAGAATGGAGGTGTGTGAATTCACAGAAGGGAGGTGTGTTGCGTCACATAATGGAGGTGTGTGAAGTCAAAATGGAGGTGTGTGACGTCATAAAATGTAGGTGTGTGAAGTCATAGACTGGAGGTGTGTGAAATCATAGAATGGAGGTTTGTGAAGTCACAGAATGGAGGTGTGTGAAGTCATAGAATTGAGGTAGGTGAAGTCAAATTGTAGGGGTGAGAAGTCGGAGAATGGAGGTGTGTGAAGTCACAGAATGGAGGTGTGTGAACTCAGAGTGGAGATGTGTGAAGTCACAGAATGGAGTTGTGTGAAGTCATAAAATTGAGGTGTGTGAAATCACAGAATGGAGGTGTGTGAATTCATGGAATGGAGGTCTGACATCTCAGAATGGAGGTGTGTGAAATCGCAGAATGGAGGTGTGTGAGGTCACAGAATGGAGGTGTGTGAACTCACAATGCAGGTGTGTGAAGTCACGGAATGGCCGTGTTTGAAGTCATAGAATGGAAGTGGGTGAAGTCAGAATGGAGGTGTGAAGTCACAGAAGCGAGGTGGGTGGAGTCACAGAATGGAGGTGTGTGAAGTCAAAATGGAGGTGTGTGACGTCATAAAATGTAGGTGTGTGAAGTCATAGTTTGGAGGTGTGTGAAATCATAGAATGGAGGTTTGTGAAGTCACAGAATGGAGGTGTGTGAAGTCACAGAATGGAGGTGTGTGAAGTCATAGAATGGAGGTATGTGAAGTCAAATTGGAGGGGAGTGAAGTCGGAGAATGGAGGTGTGGGAAGTCACAGAATGGAGGTGGGTGAAGTCACAGAATGGAGGTGTGTGAAGTCAAAGAATGGAGGTGTGTGAAGTCTCAGAATGGACAGGTATGATTTCATAGAATGGAGGTGTGTGAAGTCACAGAATTGAGGTGTTTGAAGTTATATATTGGAGGTGTGTGAAGTCAAAATGGATGTGTGAAGTCATAGAATGGAGGTGTGTGAATTCGGAGTATGGAGGTGTTTGAAGTCACAGAATGGAGGTGTGTGAAGTCATAGAATGGAGGTGTGTGAAGTCACAGAATTGAGGTGTTTGAAGTTATATATTGGAGGTGAGTGAAGTCAAAATGGATGTGTGAAGTCATAGAATGGAGGTGTGTGAAGTCATAGAACGGAGTTGTGTGACGTCATATAATGGAGGTGTGTGAAGTCACATAACGGATGTGTGTGAAGTCAGAATGGAGGTGTGTGAAGTCGAATGAAGGTGTGTGAAGTCATAGAATGTAGGTGTGTGAACTAATAGAATGGAGGTGTGTGGCGTCCTAAAATGGAGGTGTGAGAAGTCATAGAATGGAGGTGTGTGAAATCATAGAATAGAGGTGTGTGAAGTCACAGAATGGAGGTGTGTGAAGTCATCGTATGAAGGTATGTGAAATCATAGAATGGAAGTGTGTGAAGTCATAGAATGGAGGTGTTCGAGTCATACAATGAAGGTGTGTGAAGTCATAGAATGGAGGTGTGTGAAGTCACAGAAGAGAGGTGTGTTGCGTCACATAATGGAGGTGTGAGAAGTCAAAATGGAGTGTGTGACGTCATAAAATGGAGGTGTGTGAAGTCATAGATTGGAGGTGTGTGAAATCATAGAATGGAGGTGTGTGAAGTCACAGAATGGAGGTGTGTGAAGTCATAGAATGGAGGTATGTGAAGTCAAATTGTAGGGGTGAGAAGTCGGAGAATGGAGGTGTGGGAAGTCACAGAATGGAGGTGGTTGAAGTCACAGAATGGAGGTATGTGAAGTCAAAGAATGGAGGTGTGTGAAGTCACAGAATGGACGGGTATGATTTCATAGAATGGAGGTGTGTGAAGTCACAGAATTGAGGTGTTTAAAGTTATATATTGGAGGTGTGTGAAGTCAAAATGGATGTGTGAAGTCATAGAATGGAGGTGTGTGAAGTCGGAGAATGGAGGTGTGTGAAGTCACAGAATGGAGCTGTGTGAAGTCACAGAATGGAGTTGTGTGAAGTCACAGAATGGAGGTGTGTGAAGTCACAGAATGGAGGTGTGTGTTTTCAAAGAATGGAGGTGTGTGAAGTCATAGAATGGAGGTGTGTGAAGTCATGGAATGTATGTTTGTGAAGTAAGAATGAAGGTGTGTGAAGTCATAGAAGGGACGTGTGTGAAGTCACAGAATGGAGGTGTGTGAAATCATAGAATGGAGGTGTGTGAAGTCATAGAACGGAGTTGTGTGACGTCATATAATGGAGGTGTGTGAAGTCACATAATGGAGGTGTGTGAAGTCAGAATGGAGGTGTGAAGTCATAGAAAGGAGGTGTGGGAAGTCATAGAATGGAGGAGTGTGAAGTCATAGATTGGAGGTGAGTGAAGTCACAGATTCTAGGTCTGTGAAGTCATAGAATGGAGGTGTGTGAAGTCGAATGAAGGTGTGTGAAGTCATAGAATATAGGTGTGGGAACTCATAGAATGGAGGTGTGTGACGTCCCAATGGAAGTGTGTGAAGTCATAGAATGGAGGTGTGTGAAGTCACAAAATGGAAGTGTGTGAAGTCAAAATGGAGGTGTGTGACGTCCTAAAATGGAGGTGTGAGAAGTCATAGAATGGAGGTGTGTGAAATCATAGAATAGAGGTTTGTGAAGTCACAGAATTGAGGTGTGTGAACTCAGAATGGAGGTGTGTGAAGGCACAGAATGGAGGTGTGTGAAGTCATCGTATGAAGGTATGTGAAATCATAGAATGGAAGTGTGTGACGTCATAGAATGGAGGTGTGTGAAGTCACAGAAGAGAGGTGTGTGAAGTCACATAATGGAGGTGTGAGAAGACAAAATGGAGGTGTATGACGTCATAAAATGGAGGTGTGTGAAGTCATAGATTGGAGGTGTGTGAAATCATAGATGGAGGTTTGTGAAGTGACAGAATGGAGGTGTGTGAAGTCACAGAATGTAGGTAAGTGAAGTCATAGAATGGAGGTAGGTGAAGTCACAGAATGGAGGTGTGTGAAGTCATACAATGGAGGTGTGTGAAGTCACAGAATGGAGGTGTGTGAAGTCACAGAATGGAGGTGTGTGAAATCATAGAATGGAGGTTTGTGAAGTCACAGAATTGAGGTGTGTGAAATCAGAGAATGGACGTGTGTGAATTCATAGAATGGAGGTGTGACATCTCAGAATGGAGGTGTGTGAAATCGCAGAATGGAGGTGTGTGAGGTCACAGAATGGAGGTGTGTGAACTCACAATGCAGGTGTGTGAAGTCACGGAATGGCGGTGTGTGAAGTCATAGAATGGAAGTGTGTGAAGTCATAGAATGTAGGTGTGTGAAGTCACAGAAGCGAGGTGTGTGGAGTCACATAATGGAGGTGTGCGAAGTCAAAATGGAGGTGTGTGACGTCATAAAATGTAGGTGTGTGAAGTCATTGTTTTGAGGTGTGTGAAATCATAGAATGGAGGTTTGTGAAGTCACAGAATGGAGGTGTGTGAAGTCACAGAATGGAGGTGTGTGAAGTCATAGAATGGAGGTATGTGAAGTCAAATTGGAGGGGTGTGAAGTCGGAGAATGGAGGTGTGGGAAGTCACAGAATGGAGGTGGGTGAAGTCACAGAATGGAGGTGTGTGAAGTCACAGAATGGACGGGTATGATTTCATAGAATGGAGGTGTGTGAAGTCACAGAATTGAGGTGTTTGAAGTTATGTATTGGAGGTGTGTGAAGTCAAAATGGATGTGTGAAGTCATAGAATGGAGGTGTGTGAAGTCGGAGAATGGAGGTGTGTGAAGTCACAGAATGGAGCTGTGTGAAGTCACCGAATGGAGGTGTGTGAAGTCACAGAATGGAGGTGTGTGAAGTCAAAGAATGGAAGTGTGTGAAGTCATAGAATGGAGGTGTGTGAAGTCATAGAATGTATGTTTCTGAAGTAAGAATGAAGGTGTGTGAAGTCATAGAATGGAGGTGTGTGAAGTCACAGAATGGAGGTGTGTGATGTCATAGAATGGAGGTGTGTGAAGTCATAGAACGGAGTTGTGTGACGTCATATAATGGAGGTGTGTGAAGTCACATAATGGAGGTGTGTGAAGTCAGAATGGAAGTGTGTGAAGTCGAATGAAGGTGTGTGAAGTCATAGAATGTAGGTGTGTGAACTAATAAAATGGAGGTGTTTGACGTCACAATGGATGTGTGTGAAGGCAAAGAATGGAGGTGTGTGAAGTCACAAAGAGGAAGTGTGTGAAGTCAAAATGGAGGTGTGTGACGTCCTAAAATGGAGGTGTGTGAAGTCCTAGAATGGAGGTGTGTGAAATCATAGAATAGAGGTTTGGGAAGTCACAGAATGGAGGTGTGTGATCTCAGAATCGAGGTGTGTGAAGTCACAGAATGGAGGTGTGTGAAGTCATCGCATGAAGGAATGTGAAATCATAGAATGGAGGTGTGTGAAGTCACAGAATGAAAGTGTGTGAAGTCAAAATGGAGGAGTGTGACGTCCTAAAATGGAGGTGTGTGAAATCATAGAATAGAGGTTTGTGAAGTCACAAAAAGGAGGTGTGTGATCTCAGAATCGAGGTGTGTGAAGTCACAGAATGGAGGTGTGTGAAGTCATCGCATGAAGGAATGTGAAATCATAGAATGGAGGTGTGTGAAGTCACAGAATGGAAGTGTGTGAAGTCAAAACGGAGGTGTGTGAAGTCAAAGAATGGAGGTGTGTGAAGTCACAGAATGGTGGTGTGTGAAATCAAAATGGTGGTGTGTGAAGTCACAAATGGAGGTGTGAGAAGTCAAACAATGGAGGTGTGTGAAGTCAGAATGCAGGTGTGGGAAGTCATAGAATGGAGGTGTGTGAAGTCATAGAATGGAGGTGTGTGAAGTCATAGAATGGAAGTGTGTGAAGTCATAGAATGGAGGTGTGTGAAGTCATAGAATGGAGGTGGGTGAAGTCACGGAAGGGAGGTGTGTGAAATCACAGAATGGAATTGTGTGAAGTCACAGAATGGAGGTGTGTGAAGTCACAGAATGGAGATGTGTGAAGTCAAAAACGTTGTGTGAGGAGTCACAAATGTAAGTGTGTGAAGTCACAGAAGGGAGGTGTGAAGTCAAAATGGTTGTGTGTGAAGTCAAAGAATGTAGGTGTGTGAAGTCATCGAATGGAGGTGTGTGAAGTCACAGAATGGAGGTTTGTGAAGTCAGAATAGAGGTGTGCGAAGTCATAGAATGGAGGTGTGTGAAGTCAGAATAGAGGTGTGTGAAGTCATAGAATGGAGGTGTGTGAAGGCAGAATAGAGGTGTGTGAAGTCATAGAATGGAGGTGTGTGAAGTCACAGAATGGAGGTGTGGGAAGTCACAGAATGGAAGTGTGTGAAGTCATAGAATGGAGGTGTGTGAAGTCACAGAATGGATGGTATGAACTCATAGAATGGAGGTGTGTGAAGTCACAGAATTGAGGTGTTTGAAGTCATATATAGGAGGTGTGTGAAGTCAAAATGGATGTGTGAATTCATAGAATGGAGGTGTGTGAAGTCACAGAATTGAGGTGTTTGAAGTCATATATTGGAGGAGTGTAAAGTCAAAATGGATGTGTGAATTCATAGAATGGAGGTGTGTGAAACCAGAGAATGAGGGTGTGTGAGGTCATAGAATGGAGGTGTGTGAAGTCACAGAATGGAGGTGTGTGAAGTCATAGTATGGAGGTGTGTGAAGTCATAGAATGGAAGTGTGTGAAGTCAAAAAATGGAGGTGTGTGAAGTCACAGAATGGAGGTGTGTGAAGTCACAGAATGGAGGTGTGTGAAGTCATAGAATGGAAGTGTGTGAAGTCATAGAATGGAGGTGTGTGAAGTCAGAATGGAGGTGTGTGAAGTCACCGAATGGAGTTGTGTGAACTCAGAATGGATGTGTGTGAAGTCACAGAATGGAGGTTTGTGAAGTCATAGAATGGGGTTGTGTGAAGTCATAGAATGGATGTTTGTGAACTAAGAATGAAGGTGTGTGAAGTCATAGAATGGAGGTATGTGAACACATAGAATGGAGGTGTGTGAATTCACAGAATGAAGGTGTGTGAAGTCAGAATGGAGGTGTGTAGTCATAGATTGGAGGTGGTGAAGTCATAGAAAGGAGGTGTGGAAAGTCATAGAATGGAGGAGTGTGAAGTCATAGAGTGCAGGTGAGTGAAGTCACAGATTCGAGGTCTGTGAAATCATAGAATGGAGGTGTGTGATGTCAGAATGCAGGTGTGTGAAGTCATAGATGGAGGTGTGTGAAATCATAGAATGGAGTTTTGTGAAGTCACAGAAGGGAGCTGTGTGAATACAGAATGGAGGAGTGTGAAGTCATACAATGGAGGTGTGTGAAGTCACAGAATGGAGGTGTGTGAAGTCATAGAATGGAGGTGTGTGAAGTCACAGAATGGAGCTGTTTGAAGTCATAGAATGGAGGTGTGTGAAGTTATAGAATGGATGTTTGTAAAGTAAGAATGAAGTTGTATGAAGTCATAGAATAAAGGTGTGACGTCAAAGAATGCAGGTGTGTGAAGTCATAGAATGGAGGTGTGTAAACTCAGAATCGAGGTGTGTGAAGTCATAGAATGGCGGTGTGTGAAGTTATAAAATGGAGGTGTGTGAAGTCATAGAATGGAAGTGTGTGAAGTCATAGAATGGAGGTGTTTGAAGTCACAGAATGGACGGTACGAAGTCATAGAATGGAGGTGTGTGAAGTCACAGAATTGAGGTGTTTCAAGTCATATATTAGAGGTGTGTGAAGTCAAAATGGATGTGTGAAATCATAGAATGGTGGAGTGTGAAATCATAGAATGAGGGTGTGTGAGGTCATAGAATGGAGGTGTGTGAAGTCACAGAATGGAGGTGTGTGAAATTATAAAAGGGAGGTTTATGAAGTCATAGAGTGGAAGTGTGTGAAGTCACACAATGGAGGTGTGTGAAGTCACAGAATGGAGGTGTGTGAAGTCACAGAATGGAGGTGTGTGAACTCAGAATGGAGGTTTGTGAAGTCACAGCATAGAGGTGTGTGAAGTCATAGAATGGAAGTATGTGAAGTCATAGAATGGAGGTGTGTGAAGTCAGAATGGAGATGTGTGAAGTCACCGAATGGAGTTGTGTGAACTCAGAATGGAGATGTGTGAAGTCACAGAATGGAGGTTTGTGAAGTCATAGAATGGAGGTGTGTGAAGTCATAGAATGGATGATTCTGAAGTAAAAATGAAGGTATGTGAAGTCATAGAAAGAGGTGTGGGAAGTCATAGAATGGATTAATGTAAAGTCACAGAATGCAGGCGAGTGAAGTCACAGATTCGAGGTCTGTGAAGTCATAGAATGGAGGTGTGTGATATCAGAATGGAGGTGTGTGAAGTCATAGAATGGAGGTGTGTGAAGTCAGAATGGAGGTGTGTGAACTCATAGAATGGAGGTGTGTGACGTCACAATGGAAGTGTGTGAAGTCATAGAGTGGAGGTGTGTGAATTCACAGAAGGGAGGTGTGTTGCGTCACATAATGGAGGTGTGTGAACTCAAAATGGAGGTGTGTGACGTCATAAAATGTAGGTGTGTGAAGTCATAGATTGGAGGTGTGTGAAATCATAGAATGGAGGTTTGTGAAGTCACAGAATGGAGGTGTGTGAAGTCATAGAATGGAGGTATGTGAAGTCAAATTGTAGGGGTGAGAAGTCGGAGAATGGAGGTGTGGGAAGTCACAGAATGGAGGTGGTTGAAGTCACAGAATGGAGGTATGTGAAGTCAAAGAATGGAGGTGTGTGAAGTCACAGAATGGACGGGTATGATTTCATAGAATGGAGGTGTGTGAAGTCACAGAATTGAGGTGTTTAAAGTTATATATTGGAGGTGTGTGAAGTCAAAATGGATGTGTGAAGTCATAGAATGGAGGTGTGTGAAGTCGGAGAATGGAGGTGTGTGAAGTCACAGAATGGAGCTGTGTGAAGTCACAGAATGGAGTTGTGTGAAGTCACAGAATGGAGGTGTGTGAAGTCACAGAATGGAGGTGTGTGTTTTCAAAGAATGGAGGTGTGTGAAGTCATAGAATGGAGGTGTGTGAAGTCATGGAATGTATGTTTGTGAAGTAAGAATGAAGGTGTGTGAAGTCATAGAAGGGACGTGTGTGAAGTCACAGAATGGAGGTGTGTGAAATCATAGAATGGAGGTGTGTGAAGTCATAGAACGGAGTTGTGTGACGTCATATAATGGAGGTGTGTGAAGTCACATAATGGAGGTGTGTGAAGTCAGAATGGAGGTGTGAAGTCATAGAAAGGAGGTGTGGGAAGTCATAGAATGGAGGAGTGTGAAGTCATAGATTGGAGGTGAGTGAAGTCACAGATTCTAGGTCTGTGAAGTCATAGAATGGAGGTGTGTGAAGTCGAATGAAGGTGTGTGAAGTCATAGAATATAGGTGTGGGAACTCATAGAATGGAGGTGTGTGACGTCCCAATGGAAGTGTGTGAAGTCATAGAATGGAGGTGTGTGAAGTCACAAAATGGAAGTGTGTGAAGTCAAAATGGAGGTGTGTGACGTCCTAAAATGGAGGTGTGAGAAGTCATAGAATGGAGGTGTGTGAAATCATAGAATAGAGGTTTGTGAAGTCACAGAATTGAGGTGTGTGAACTCAGAATGGAGGTGTGTGAAGGCACAGAATGGAGGTGTGTGAAGTCATCGTATGAAGGTATGTGAAATCATAGAATGGAAGTGTGTGACGTCATAGAATGGAGGTGTGTGAAGTCACAGAAGAGAGGTGTGTGAAGTCACATAATGGAGGTGTGAGAAGACAAAATGGAGGTGTATGACGTCATAAAATGGAGGTGTGTGAAGTCATAGATTGGAGGTGTGTGAAATCATAGATGGAGGTTTGTGAAGTGACAGAATGGAGGTGTGTGAAGTCACAGAATGTAGGTAAGTGAAGTCATAGAATGGAGGTAGGTGAAGTCACAGAATGAAGGTGTGTGAAGTCATACAATGGAGGTGTGTGAAGTCACAGAATGGAGGTGTGTGAAGTCACAGAATGGAGGTGTGTGAAATCATAGAATGGAGGTGTGACATCTCAGAATGGAGGTGTGTGAAATCGCAGAATGGAGGTGTGTGAGGTCACAGAATGGAGGGGTGTGAACTCACAATGCAGATGTGTGAAGTCACGGAATGGCGGTGTGTGAAGTCATAGAATGGTAGTGTGTGAAGTCATAGAATGTAGGTGTGTGAAGTCACAGAAGCGAGGTGTGTGGAGTCACATAATGGAGGTGTGTGAAGTCAAAATGGAGATGTGTGACGTCATAAAATGTAGGTGTGTGAAGTCATTGTTTGGAGGTGTGTGAAATCATAGAATGGAGGTTTGTGAAGTCACAGAATGGAGGTGTGTGAAGTCACAGAATGGAGGTGTGTGAAGTCATAGAATGGAGGTATGTGAAGTCAAATTGGAGGGGTGTGAAGTCGGAGAATGGAGGTGTGGGAAGTCACAGAATGGAGGTGGGTGAAGTCACAGAATGGAGGTGTGTGAAGTCACAGAATGGACGGGTATGATTTCATAGAATGGAGGTGTGTGAAGTCACAGAATTGAGGTGTTTGAAGTTATGTATTGGAGGTGTGTGAAGTCAAAATGGATGTGTGAAGTCATAGAATGGAGGTGTGTGAAGTCGGAGAATGGAGGTGTGTGAAGTCACAGAATGGAGCTGTGTGAAGTCACCGAATGGAGGTGTGTGAAGTCACAGAATGGAGGTGTGTGAAGTCATAGAATGGAGGTGTGTGAAGTCATAGAATGCAGGTGTGTGAAGTCAGAATGGAGGTGTGTGAACTCATAGAATGGAGGTGTGTGACGTCACAATGGAAGTGTGTGAAGTCATAGAATGGAGGTGTGTGAAGTCATAGAATGGAGGTGTGTGAAGTCATAGAATGCAGGTGTGTGAAGTCAGAATGGAGGTGTGTGAACTCATAGAATGGAGGTGTGTGACGTCACAATGGAAGTGTGTGAAGTCATAGAATGGAGGTGTGTGAAGTCATAGAATGGAGGTGTGTGAAGTCATAGAATGCAGGTGTGTGAAGTCAGAATGGAGGTGTGTGAACTCATAGAATGGAGGTGTGTGACGTCACAATGGAAGTGTGTGAAATCATAGAATGGAGGTGTGTGAAGTCATAGAATGGAGGTGTGTGATATCATATAATGGAGGTGTGTGAAGTCACAGAATGGAGGTGTGTGAAGTCAGAATGGAGGTGTGAAGTCATTGAATAGAGGTGGGTGAAGTCATAGAAAGGAGGTGTGGGAAGTCAGAGAATGGAGGTGTGTGAAGTCACAGAATGGAGGTGTGTGAAGTCAGAGAATGGAGGTGTGTGAGGTCATAGCATGGAGGTATGTGAAATCATACAATGGAAGTGTGTGAAGTCATAGAATGGAGGTGTGTGAAGTCATACAATGAAGGTGTGTGAAGTCATAGAATATAGGTGTGTGAAGTCACAGAAGAGAGGTGTGTGGAGTCACATAATGGAGGCGTGTGAAGTCAAAATGGAGGTGTGTGACGTCATAAAATGTAGGTGTGTGAAGTCATAGATTGGAGGTGTGTGAAATCATAGAATGGAGGATGTGAAGTCACAGAATGGAGGTGTGTGAAGTCATAGAATGGAGGTATGTGAAGTCAAATTGGAGGGGTGTGAAGTCGGAGAATGGAGGTGTGGGAAGTCACAGAATGGAGGTGGGTGAAGTCACAGAATGGAGTTGTGTGAAGTCACAGAATGGAGGTGTGTGAAGTCACAGAATGGAGGTGTGTGTTTTCAAAGAATGGAGGTGTGTGAAGTCATAGAATGGAGGTGTGTGAAGTCATGGAATGTATGTTTGTGATGTAAGAATGAAGGTGTGTGAAGTCATAGAATGGACGTGTGTGAAGTCACAGAATGGAGGTGTGTGAAATCATAGAATGGAGGTGTGTGAAGTCATAGAACGGAGTTGTGTGACGTCATATAATGGAGGTGTGTGAAGTCACATAATGGAGGTGTGTGAAGTCATAGAATTGAGGTGTTTGAAGTCATATATTGGAGGAGTGTAAAGTCAAAATGGAGGTGTGAATTCATAGAATGGAGGTGTGTGAAACCAGAGAATGAGGGTGTGTGAGGTCATAGAATGGAGGTGTGTGAAGTCACAGAATGGAGGTGTGTGAAGTCATAGTATGGAGGTGTGTGAAGTCATAGAATGGAAGTGTGTGAAGTCAAAAAATGGAGGTGTGTGAAGTCACAGAATGGAGGTGTGTGAAGTCACAGAATGGAGGTGTGTGAAGTCATAGAATGGAAGTGTGTGAAGTCATAGAATGGAGGTGTGTGAAGTCAGAATGGAGGTGTGTGAAGTCACCGAATGGAGTTGTGTGAACTCAGAATGGATGTGTGTGAAGTCACAGAATGGAGGTTTGTGAAGTCATAGAATGGGGTTGTGTGAAGTCATAGAATGGATGTTTGTGAACTAAGAATGAAGGTGTGTGAAGTCATAGAATGGAGGTATGTGAACACATAGAATGGAGGTGTGTGAATTCACAGAATGAAGGTGTGTGAAGTCAGAATGGAGGTGTGTAGTCATAGATTGGAGGTGGTGAAGTCATAGAAAGGAGGTGTGGAAAGTGATAGAATGGAGGAGTGTGAAGTCATAGAGTGCAGCTGCGTGAAGTCACAGATTCGAGGTCTGTGAAATCATAGAATGGAGGTGTGTGATGTCAGAATGCAGGTGTGTGAAGTCATAGATGGAGGTGTGTGAAATCATAGAATGGAGTTTTGTGAAGTCACAGAATGGAGCTGTGTGAATACAGAATGGAGGAGTGTGAAGTCATAGAATGTAGGTGTTTGAAGTCAGAACGGAGGTGTGTGAACTCATAGAATGGAGGTGAGTGACGTCACAATGGAAGTGTGTGAAGTCATACAATGGAGGTGTGTGAAGTCACAGAATGGAGGTGTGTGAAGTCATAGAATGGAGGTGTGTGAAGTCACAGAATGGAGCTGTTTGAAGTCATAGAATGGAGGTGTGTGAAGTTATAGAATGGATGTTTGTAAAGTAAGAATGAAGTTGTATGAAGTCATAGAATAAAGGTGTGACGTCAAAGAATGCAGGTGTGTGAAGTCATAGAATGGAGGTGTGTAAACTCAGAATCGAGGTGTGTGAAGTCATAGAATGGCGGTGTGTGAAGTTATAAAATGGAGGTGTGTGAAGTCATAGAATGGAAGTGTGTGAAGTCATAGAATGGAGGTGTTTGAAGTCACAGAATGGACGGTACGAAGTCATAGAATGGAGGTGTGTGAAGTCACAGAATTGAGGTGTTTCAAGTCATATATTAGAGGTGTGTGAAGTCAAAATGGATGTGTGAAATCATAGAATGGTGGTGTGTGAAATCATAGAATGAGGGTGTGTGAGGTCATAGAATGGAGGTGTGTGAAGTCACAGAATGGAGGTGTGTGAAATTATAAAAGGGAGGTTTATGAAGTCATAGAGTGGAAGTGTGTGAAGTCACACAATGGAGGTGTGTGAAGTCACAGAATGGAGGTGTGTGAAGTCACAGAATGGAGGTGTGTGAACTCAGAATGGAGGTTTGTGAAGTCACAGCATAGAGGTGTGTGAAGTCATAGAATGGAAGTATGTGAAGTCATAGAATGGAGGTGTGTGAAGTCAGAATGGAGATGTGTGAAGTCACCGAATGGAGTTGGGTGAACTCAGAATGGAGATGTGTGAAGTCACAGAATGGAGGTTTGTGAAGTCATAGAATGGAGGTGTGTGAAGTCATAGAATGGATGATTCTGAAGTAAAAATGAAGGTGTGTGAAGTCATAGAAAGAGGTGTGGGAAGTCATAGAATGGATTAATGTAAAGTCACAGAATGCAGGCGAGTGAAGTCACAGATTCGAGGTCTGTGAAGTCATAGAATGGAGGTGTGTGATATCAGAATGGAGGTGTGTGAAGTCATAGAATGGAGGTGTGTGAAGTCAGAATGGAGGTGTGTGAACTCATAGAATGGAGGTGTGTGACGTCACAATGGAAGTGTGTGAAGTCATAGAATGGAGGTGTGTGAAGTCATAGAATGGAGGTGTGTGATATCATATAATGGAGGTGTGTGAAGTCACAGAATGGAGGTGTGTGAAGTCAGAATGGAGGTGTGAAGTCATAGAATAGAGGTGGGTGAAGTCATAGAAAGGAGGTGTGGGAAGTCAGAGAATGGAGGAGTGTGAAGTCATAGAGTGGAGGTGAGTGAAGTCACAGATTCGAGGTCTGTGAAGTCATAGAATGGAGGTGTGTGAAGTCAGAATGGAGGTGTGTGAAGTCATAGAATGGAGGTGTGTGAACTCATAGAATAGAGGTGTGTGACGTCACAATGGAAGTGTGTGAATTCATAGTATGGAGGAGTGTGAAGTCACAGAATGGAGGTGTGTGAAGTCAAAATGGAGGTGTGTGATGTCCTAAAATGGAGGTGTGTGAAGTCATAGAGTGGAGGTGTGTGAAATCTTAGAATGAAGGTTTGTGAAGTCACAGAATTGAGGTGTGTGAAGTCATAGAATGGAGGTGTGTGAAGTCACAGAATCGAGGTGTGTGAAGTCATAGCATGGAGGTATGTGAAATCATAGAATGGAAGTGTGTGAAGTCATAGAATGGTGGTGTGTGAAGTCATACAATGAGTGTGTGTGAAGTCATAGAATGGAGGTGTGTGAATTCACAGAAGGGAGGTATGTGGAGTCACATAATGGAGGTGTGTGAAGTCAAAATGGAGGTGTGTGACGTCATAAAATGTAGGTGTGTGAAGTCATAGATTGGGGGTGTGTGAAATCATAGAGTGGAGGTTTGTGAAGTCACAGAATGGAGGTGTGTGAAGTCATAGAATGGAGGTATGTGAAGTCAAATTGGAGGGGTGTGAAGTCGGAGAATGGAGGTGTGGGAAGTCCCAGAATGGAAGTGGTTGAAGTCACAGAATGGAGCTTTGTGACGTCAAAGAATGGAGGTGTGTGAAGTCACAGAATGGACGGGTATGAATTCATAGAATGGAGGTGTGTGAAGTCACAGAATTGAGGTGTTTGAAGTTATATATTGGAGTTGTGTGAAGTCAAAATGGATGTGTGAAGTCATAGAATGGAGGTGTGTGATGTCAGAATGCACGTGTGTGAAGTCATAGATGGAGTTGTGTGAAGTCATTGTATGGAGGTGTGTGAAATCATAGAATGGAGTTTTGTGAAGTCATAGAATGGAGCTGTGTCAATACAGAATGGAGATGTGTGAAGTCATAGAATGTAGGTGTTTGAAGTCAGAACGGAGGTGTGTGAACTCATAGAATGGAGGTGAGTGGCTTCACAATGGAAGTGTTTGAAGTCATACAATGGAGGTGTGTGAAGTCACAGAATGGAGGTGTGTGAAGTCATAGAATGGAGGTGTATGAAGTCACAGAATGGAGCTGTTTGAAGTCATAGAATGGAGGTGTGTGAAGTTATAGAATGGATGTTTGTAAAGTAAGAATGAAGTTGTATGAAGTCATAGAATAAAGGTGTGACGTCAAAGAATGGAGGTGTGTGAAGTCATAGAATGGAGGTGTGTAAACTCAGAATGGAGGTGTGTGAAGTCAGAGAATGGAGGTGTGTGAAGTTATAAAATGAAGGTTTGTGAAGTCATAGAATGGAAGTGTGTGAAGTCATAGAATGGAGGTGTTTGAAGTCACAGAATGGACGGTACGAAGCCATAGAATGGAGGTGTGTGAAGTCACAGAATTGAGGTGTTTGAAGTCATATATTAGAGGTGTGTGAAGTCAAAATGGATGTGTGAAATCATAGAATGGAGGTTGTGTGAGGTCATAGAATGGAGGTGTGTGAAGTCACAGAATGGAGGTGTGTGAAATTATAAAAGGGAGGTTTATGAAGTCATAGAATGGAAGTGTGTGAAGTCACACAATGGAGGTGTGTGAAGTCACAGAATGGAGGTGTGTGAAGTCACAGAATGGAGGTGTGTGAACTCAGAATGGAGGTTTGTGAAGTCACAGAATAGAGGTGTGTAGTCATAGAATGGAAGTGTGTGAAGTCATAGAATGGAGGTGTGTGAAGTCAGAATGGAGATGTGTGAAGTCACCGAATGGAGTTGGGTGAACTCAGAATGGAGATGTCTGAAGTCACAGAATGGAGGTTTGTGAAGTCATAGAATGGAGGTGTGTGAAGTCATAGAATGGATGTTTCTGAAGTAAAAATGAAGGTGTGTGAAGTCATAGAAAGAGGTGTGGGAAGTCATAGAATGGAGGAATGTAAAGTCATAGAATGCAGGCGAGTGACGTCACAGATTCGAGGTCTGTGAAGTCATAGAATGGAGGTGTGTGATATCAGAATGGAGGTGTGCGAAGTCATAGAATGGAGGTGTGTGAAGTCAGAATGGAGGTGTGTGAAGTCATAGAATGGAGGTGTGTGAAGTCAGAATGGAGGTGTGTGAACTCATAGAATGGAGGTGTGTGACGTCACAATGGAAGTGTGTGAAGTCATACAATGGAGGTGTGTGAAGTCATAGAATGGAGGTGTGTGACATCATATGACGGAGGTGTGTGAAGTCACAGAATAGAGGTGTGTGAAGTCAGAATGGAGGTGTGAAGTCATAGAATAGAGGTGGGTGAAGTCATAGAAAGTAGGTGTGGGAAGTCAGAGAATGGAGGAGTGTGAACTCATAGAGTGGAGGTGAGTGAAGTCACAGATTCGAGGTCTGTGAAGTCATAGAATGGAGGTGTGTGAAGTCAGAATGGAGGTGTGTGAAGTCATAGAATGGAGGTGTGTGAACTCATAGAATGGAGGTGTGTGACGTCACAATGGAAGTGTGTGAATTCATAGTATGGAGGTGTGTGAAGTCATAGAATGGAGGTGTGTGAAGTCAAAATGGAGGTGTGTGATGTCCTAAAATGGAGGTGTGTGAAGTCATAGAATGGAGGTGTGTGAAATCATAGAATGAAGGTTTGTGAAGTCACAGAATTGAGGTGTGTGAAGTCATAGAATGGAGGTGTGTGAAGTCACAGAATGGAGGTGTGTGAAGTCATAGCATGGAGGTATGTGAAATCATAGAATGGAAGTGTGTGAAGTAATAGAATGGAGGTGTGTGAAGTCATACAATGAAGGCGTGTGAAGTCATAGAATGGAGGTGTGTGAATTCACAGAAGGAATGTGTGTGGAGTCACATAATGGAGGTGTGTGAAGTCAAAATGGAGGTGTGTGACATCACAAAATGTAGGTGTGTGAAGTCATAGATTGGAGGTGTGTGAAATCATAGAATGGAGGTTTGTGAAGTCACAGAATGGAGGTGTGTGAAGTCACAGAGTGGAGGTATGTGAAGTCAAATTGGAGGGGTGTGAAGTCGGAGAATGGAGGTGTGGGAAGTCACAGAATGGAGGTGGGTGAAGTCACAGAATGGAGGTGTGTGAAGTCAAAGAATGGAGGTGTGTGAAGTCACAGAATGGACGGGTATGAATTCATAGAATGGAGGTGTGTGAAGTCACAGAATTGAGGTGTTTGAAGTTATATATTGGAGTTGTGTGAAGTCAAAATGGATGTGTGAAGTCATAGAATGGGGGTCTGTGAAGTCGGAGAATGGAGGTGTGTGAAGTCACAGAATGGAGGTGTGTGAAGTCACAGAATGGAGGTGTGTGAAGTCACAGAATGGAGGTGTGTGAGGTCATAGCATGGAGGTATGTGAAATCATACAATGGAAGTGTGTGAAGTCATAGAATGGAGGTGTGTGAAGTCATACAATGAAGGTGTGTGAAGTCATAGAATATAGGTGTGTGAAGTCACAGAAGAGAGGTGTGTGGAGTCACATAATGGAGGCGTGTGAAGTCAAAATGGAGGTGTGTGACGTCATAAAATGTAGGTGTGTGAAGTCATAGATTGGAGGTGTGTGAAATCATAGAATGGAGGTCTGTGAAGTCACAGAATGGAGGTGTGTGAAGTCATAGAATGGAGGTATGTGAAGTCAAATTGGAGGGGTGTGAAGTCGGAGAATGGAGGTGTGGGAAGTCACAGAATGGAGGTGGGTGAAGTCACAGAATGGAGGTGTGTGAAGTCACAGAATGGAGGTGTGTGAAGTCACAGAATGGAGGTGTGTGAAGTCAAAGAATGGAGGTGTGTGAAGTCATAGAATGGAGGTGTGTGAAGTCATAGAATGTATGTTTGTGAAGTAAGAATGAAGGTGTGTGAAGTCACAGAATGGAGGTGTGTGAAGTCACAGAATGGAGGTGTGTGAAGTCATAGAATGGAGGTGTGTGAAGTCATAGAACGGAGTTGTGTGATGTCATATGATGGAGGTGTGTGAAATCACATAATGGAGGTGTGTGAAGTCAGAATGGGGGTGTGAAGTCATAGAAAGGAGGTGTGGGAAGTCATAGAATGGAGGAGTGTGAAGTCGGAGAATGGAGGTGTGTGAAGTCACAGAATGGAGCTGTGTGAAGTCACAGAATGGAGGTGTGTGAAGTCACAGAATGGAGGTGTGTGAAGTCACAGAATGGAGGTGTGTGAAGTCAAAGAATGGAGGTGTGTGAAGTCATAGAATGGAGGTGTGTGAAGTCATAGAATGTATGTTTGTGAAGTAAGAATGAAGGTGTGTGAAGGCATAGAATGGAGGTGTGTGAAGTCACAGAATGGAGGTGTGTGAAGTCATAGAATGAAGGTGTGTGAAGTCATAGAACGGAGTTGTGTGATGTCATATAATGGAGGTGTGTGAAATCACATAATGGAGGTGTGTGAAGTCAGAATGGGGGTGTGAATTCATAGAAAGGAGGTGTGGGAAGTCATAGAATGGAGGTGTGTGAAGTCACAGAATTGAGGTGTTTGAAGTCATATATTAGAGGTGTGTGAAGTCAAAATGGATGTGTGAAATCATAGAATGGAGGTGTGTGAAATCATATAACGAGGTTGTGTGAGGTCATAGAATGGAGGTGTGTGAAGTCACAGAATGGAGGTGTGTGAAATTATAAAAGGGAGGTTTATGAAGTCATAGAATGGAAGTGTGTGAAGTCACACAATGGAGGTGTGTGAAGTCACAGAATGGAGGTGTGTGAAGTCACAGAATGGAGGTATGTGAACTCAGAATGGAGGTTTGTGAAGTCACAGAATAGAGGTGTGTAGTCATAGAATGGAAGTGTGTGAAGTCATAGAATGGAGGTGTGTGAAGTCAGAATGGAGATGTGTGAAGTCACCGAATGGAGTTGGGTGAACTCAGAATGGAGATGTGTGAAGTCACAGAATGGAGGTTTGTGAAGTCATAGAATGGAGGTGTGTGAAGTCATAGAATGGATGTTTCTGAAGTAAAAATGAAGGTGTGTGAAGTCATAGAAAGAGGTGTGGGAAGTCATAGAATGGAGGAATGTAAAGTCATAGAATGCAGGCGAGTGACGTCACAGATTCGAGGTCTGTGAAGTCATAGAATGGAGGTGTGTGATATCAGAATGGAGGTGTGCGAAGTCATAGAATAGAGGTGTGTGACGTCAGAATGGAGGTGTGTGAAGTCATAGAATGGAGGTGTGTGAAGTCAGAATGGAGGTGTGTGAACTCATAGAATGGAGGTGTGTGACGTCACAATGGAAGTGTGTGAAGTCATACAATGGAGGTGTGTGAAGTCGTAGAATGGAGGTGTGTGACATCATATGATGGAGGTGTGTGAAGTCACAGAATAGAGGTGTGTGAAGTCAGAACGGAGGTGTGAAGTCATAGAATAGAGGTGGGTGAAGTCATAGAAAGGAGGTGTGGGAAGTCAGAGAATGGAGGAGTGTGAACTCATAGAGTGGAGGTGAGTGAAGTCACAGATTCGAGGTCTGTGAAGTCATAGAATGGAGGTGTGTGAAGTCAGAATGGAGGTGTGTGAAGTCATAGAATGGAGGTGTGTGAACTCATAGAATGGAGGTGTGTGACGTCACAATGAAAGTGTGTGAATTCATAGTATGGAGGTGTGTGAAGTCATAGAATGGAGGTGTGTGAAGTCAAAATGGAGGTGTGTGATGTCCTAAAATGGAGGTGTGTGAAGTCATAGAATGGAGGTGTGTGAAATCATAGAATGAAGGTTTGTGAAGTCACAGAATTGAGGTGTGTGAAGTCATAGAATGGAGGTGTGTGAAGTCACAGAATGGAGGTGTGTGAAGTCATAGCATGGAGGTATGTGAAATCATAGAATGGAAGTGTGTGAAGAAATAGAATGGAGGTGTGTGAAGTCATACAATGAAGGTGTGTGAAGTCATAGAATGGAGGTGTGTGAATTCACAGAAGGGAGGTGTGTGGAGTCACATAATGGAGGTGTGTGAAGTCAAAATGGAGGTGTGTGACATCACAAAATGTAGGTGTGTGAAGTCATAGATTGGAGGTGTGTGAAATCATAGAATGGAGGTTTGTGAAGTCACAGAATGGAGGTGTGTGAAGTCACAGAGTGGAGGTATGTGAAGTCAAATTGGAGGGGTGTGAAGTCGGAGAATGGAGGTGTGGGAAGTCACAGAATGGAGGTGGGTGAAGTCACAGAATGGAGGTGTGTGAAGTCAAAGAATGGAGGTGTGTGAAGTCACACAATGGACGGGTATGAATTCATAGAATGGAGGTGTGTGAAGTCACAGAATTGAGGTGTTTGAAGTTATATATTGGAGTTGTGTGAAGTCAAAATGGATGTGTGAATTCATAGAATGGGGGTCTGTGAAGTCGGAGAATGGAGGTGTGTGAAGTCACAGAATGGAGGTGTGTGAAGTCACAGAATGGAGGTGTGTGAAGTCACAGAATGGAGGTGTGTGAGGTCATAGCATGGAGGTATGTGAAATCATACAATGGAAGTGTGTGAAGTCATAGAATGGAGGTGTGTGAAGTCATACAATGAAGGTGTGTGAAGTCATAGAATATAGGTGTGTGAAGTCACAGAAGAGAGGTGTGTGGAGTCACATAATGGAGGCGTGTGAAGTCAAAATGGAGGTGTGTGACGTCATAAAATGTAGGTGTGTGAAGTCATAGATTGGAGGTGTGTGAAATCATAGAATGGAGGTCTGTGAAGTCACAGAATGGAGGTGTGTGAAGTCATAGAATGGAGGTATGTGAAGTCAAATTGGAGGGGTGTGAAGTCGGAGAATGGAGGTGTGGGAAGTCACAGAATGGAGGTGGGTGAAGTCACAGAATGGAGGTGTGTGAAGTCACAGAATGGAGGTGTGTGAAGTCACAGAATGGAGGTGTGTGAAGTCAAAGAATGGAGGTGTGTGAAGTCATAGAATGGAGGTGTGTGAAGTCATAGAATGTATGTTTGTGAAGTAAGAATGAAGGTGTGTGAAGTCATAGAATGGAGGTGTGTGAAGTCACAGAATGGAGGTGTGTGAAGTCATAGAATGGAGGTGTGTGAAGTCATAGAACGGAGTTGTGTGATGTCATATGATGGAGGTGTGTGAAATCACATAATGGAGGTGTGTGAAGTCAGAATGGGGGTGTGAAGTCATAGAAAGGAGGTGTGGGAAGTCATAGAATGGAGGAGTGTGAAGTCGGAGAATGGAAGTGTGTGAAGTCACAGAATGGAGCTGTGTGAAGTCACAGAATGGAGGTGTGTGAAGTCACAGAATGGAGGTGTGTGAAGTCACAGAATGGAGGTGTGTGAAGTCAAAGAATGGAGGTGTGTGAAGTCATAGAATGGAGGTGTGTGAAATCATAGAATGTATGTTTGTGAAGTAAGAATGAAGGTGTGTGAAGGCATAGAATGGAGGTGTGTGAAGTCACAGAATGGAGGTGTGTGAAGTCATAGAATGAAGGTGTGTGAAGTCATAGAACGGAGTTGTGTGATGTCATATAATGGAGGTGTGTGAAATCACATAATGGAGGTGTGTGAAGTCAGAATGGGGGTGTGAAGTCATAGAAAGGAGGTGTGGGAAGTCATAGAATGGAGGAGTGTGAAGTCATAGATTGGAGGTGAGTGAAGTCACAGATTCGAGGTCTGTGAAGTCATAGAATGGAGGTGTGTGAAGTCGAATGAAGATGTGTGAAGTCATAGAATGTAGGTGTGTGAACTCATAGAATGGAGGTGTGTGAAATCATAGAATGAGGGTGTGTGAGGTCATAGAATGAGTGTGTGTGACGTCCTAAAATGGAGGTGTGAGAAGTCAGAATGGGGGTGTGAAGTCATAGAATGGAGGTGTGTGAAGTTATAAAATGAAGGTTTGTGAAGTCCTAGAATGGAAGTGTGTGAAGACATAGAATGGAGGTGTTTGAAGTCACAGAATGGACGGTACGAAGACATAGAATGGAGTTGTGTGAAGTCACAGAATTGAGGTGTTTGAAGTCATATATTAGAGGTGTGTGAAGTCAAAATGGATGTGTGAAATCATAGAATGGAGGTGTGTGAAATCATAGAATGAGGGTGTGTGAGGTCATAGAATGGAGGTGTGTGAAGTCACAGAATGGAGGTGTGTGAAATTATAAAAGGGAGGTTTATGAAGTCATAGAATGGAAGTGTGTGAAGTCACACAAGTGAGGTATGTGAAGTCACAGAATGGAGGTGTGTGAAGTCACAGAATGGAGGTGTGTGAACTCAGAATGGAGGTTTGTGAAGTCACAGAATAGAGGTGTGTGAAGTCACAGAATGCAGGTGTGTGAAGTCATAGAATGGAAGTGTGTGAAGCCAGAATGGAGGTGTGTGAACTCATGGAATGGAGGTGTATGAAGTCACAATGGAGTTGTGTCAAGTCACAGAATGGATGTGTGTGAACTCATAAAGGAGGTGTGTGAAGTCATAGAATGGAGGACTGTGAAGTCATAGAATGGAGGTTTGAGAAATTATAGAATGGAGGTGTGTGAAGTCACAAAATTGATGTGTGTGAAGACAGAATGGCGGTGTGTGAAGTCAGAAAGGAGGTGTGTGAAGTCAGATAATGGAGGTGTGTGAAGTCACAATGCAGGTGTGTGAACTCATAGAATGGAGGTGTGTGAAGTAACCATGTAGGTTTCTGAAGTCATAGAATGGAGGTGTGTGAAGTCATAGAATGGAGGTTTGTGAAGTCATAGAATGGAAGTGTGTGAAGTCATAGAATGGAGGTTTGTGATGTAAGAATGGAGGTGTGTGAAGTCACCGAATGGAGTTGTGTGAGCTCAGAATGGAGGTGTGTGAAGTCAGAGAATGGAGGTGTTTGAAGTCATAGAATGGAGGTGTGTGAAGTCACAGAATGGAGGTATCTGAAGTCAGAATCGAGGTGTGAAGTCATAGAATAGAGGTGGGTGAAGTCATAGAAAGGAGGTGTGGGAAGTCATAGAATGGAGCAGTGTGAAGTCATAGAATGGAGGTGAGTGAAGTCACAGATTCGAGGTCTGTGAAGAAATAGAATGGAGGTGTGTGAAGTCAGAATGGTGGTATGTGAAGTCATAGAGTAAAGGTGTGTGAACTCATAGAATGGAGGTGTGTGTCGTCAAAATGGAAGTGTGTGAAGTCACAGAATGGAGGTGTGTCAAGTCATACATTGTTGTGTGAAGTCAGAATGGAGGTGTGTGAAGTCACAGAATTGAGGTGTGTGAACTCAGAATGGAGGTGTGTGAAGTCATAGATGGAGGTGTGTGAAGTCATAGTATGGAGGTGTGTGAAATCGTAGAATGGAGTTTTGAGAATTCACAGAATGGAGGAGTGTGAAGTCAGAATGGCGGAGTGTGAAGTCATAGAATGGAGGTGTGTAAAGTTAGAATGGAGGTGTGTGAACTCATAGAATGGAGGTGTGTGAAGTCACAATGGAGGTGTGTGAAGACATAGAATGGAGGTGTGTGAAGTCACAGAATGGAGGTGTGTGAAGTCACAGAATGGAGGTGTGTGAAGTCATAGAATGGATGTTTGTGAAGTAAGAATGAAGGTGTGTGAAGTCATAGAATGGAAGTGTGTGAAGTCACAGAATGGAGGTGTGTGACGTCATAGAATGGAGCTGTGTGAATTCAGAATGGAGGTGTGTGAAGTCATCGAATGGAGGTGTGTGCAGTCATAGAATGGATGTTTCTGAAGTAGGAATGAAGGTGTGTGAAGTCATAGAATGGAGGTGTGTGAAGTCAAAATTGAGGTGTGTGAACTCAAAGGATGGAGGTGTGTGAACTCATAGAATGGAGGTGTGTGAAGTCATGGAATGGAGGTGTGTGAAGTCCAAGAATGGAGGTGTGTGAAGTCAAACAATGGAGGTGTGTGAAGTCACAGAATGGAGGTGTGTGAAGTCACAGAATGGAGGTGTGTGAAGTCAAAATGTTGGTGTGTGAATTCACAAATGGAGGTGTGTGCAGTCAGAATGCAGCTGAGTGAAGTCATAGAAGGGAGGTGGGTGAAGGCAGAATGGAAGTGTGTGAGCTCGTAGAATGGAGGTGTGTGAAGTCAAAATGGAGGTGTGTGAAGTCAGAGAACGGTGGTTTTTGGTGTCAAAAAATGGAGGTGTGTGAAGTCATAGACTGGAGGTGTGTGAACTCAGATTGTAGGTGTGTGAAAGCACAGAAAGCAGGTGTGTCAACTCAGAAACGAGGTGTGTGAAGTTATAGAATGGAGGTGTGTGAAGTCATAGAATCGAAGTGTGTGAAATCATAGAATGGAGGTGTGTGAAGTCATAATGGAGATGTGTGAAGTCATAGAATTGAGGTGTGTGAAGTCACAATGCAGGTGTGTGAACTCATAGAATTGAGGTGGGTGAAGTCATAATGCAGGTGTGTGAAGTCATAGAATGGAGGTGTGTGAAGTCATAGAATGGAGGTGGAGAAGTGACAGAATGGAGGTGTGTGAACTCATAGAATGGAGGTGTGTGAAGTCACAGAATGGTGGTGTGTGAAGTCATAGAATGGAGGGGTGTGAAGTCATAGCATGGAGGTGTGTTAAGTCATAGAATGGAGGTGTGGAAGTCACAGAATGGAGGTGTGTGAAGTCACAGAATGGAGGTGTGTGAAGTCATACAATGGAGCTGTGTGAAGTCACAGAATGGAGGGGTGAGAATTCATAGAAGTGATTTGTGTGAAGTCATAGAATGGAGGTGTGTGAAGTCACATAATGGAGGTGTGTGAAGTCACAGAATGGAGGTGTGTGAAGACACAGAATGGAAGTGGGTGAACTCACAATGGAGGTGTGTGAAGTCACAGAATGGAGGTGTGTGAATTCATAGAAGGGAGGTGTGTGAAGTCATAGAATGGAGGTGTGTGAAGTCACAGAATGGAAGTGTGTGAAGTCAAAATGGAGGTGTGTGAAGTCAGAGAATGGAGGTGTGTGAAGTCACAGAATGGAGGTGTGTGAAGTCAAAATGGAGGTGTGTGAAGTCAAAGAATGGATGTGTTTGAAGTCATAGAATGGAGGTGTATGAAGTCATGGAATGTAGGTGTGTGAAGTCAAACATTGGAAGTGTGTGAAGTTACAGAATGTAGTTGTGTGAAGTCATAGAATGGAGGTGTGTGAAGTCAGAGAATGGAGGTGTGTGAAGTCACAGAAGGGAGGTGTGTGGAGTCACATAATCGAGGTGTGTGAAGTCAAAATGGAGGTGTGTGACGTCATAAAATGTAGGTGTGTGAAGTCATAGATTGGAGGTGTGTGAAATCATAGAATGGAGGTTTGTGAAGTCACAGAATGGAGGTGTGTGAAGTCATAGAATGGAGGTATGTGAAGTCAAATTGGAGGGGTGTGAAGTCGGAGAATGGAGGTGTGGGAAGTCACAGAATGGAGGTGGGTGAAGTCACAGAATGGAGGTGTGTGAAGTCAAAGAATGGAGGTGTGTGAAGTCACAGAATGGACGGGTATGATTTTATAGAATGGAGGTGTGTGAAGTCGGAGAATGGAGGTGTGTGAAGTCACAGAATGGAGCTGTGTGAAGTCACAGAATGGAGGTGTGTGAAGTCACAGAATGGAGGTGTGTGAAGTCACAGAATGGAGGTGTGTGAAGTCAAAGAATGGAGGTGTGCGAAGTCATAGAATGGAGGTGTGTGAAGTCATAGAATGTATGTTTGTGAAGTAAGAATGAAGGTGTGTGAAGTCATAGAATGGAGGTGTGTGAAGTCACAGAATGGAGGTGTGTGAAGTCATAGAATGGAGGTATGTGAAGTCATAGAACGGAGTTGTGTGACGTCATATAATGGAGGTGTGTGAAGTCACATAATGGAGGTGTGTGAAGTCAGAATGGGGGTGTGAAGTCATAGAAAGGAGGTGTGGGAAGTCATAGAATGGAGGAGTGTGAAGTCATAGATTGGAGGTGAGTGAAGTCACAGATTCGAGGTTTGTGAAGTCATAGAATGGAGGTGTGTGAAGTCGAATAAAGGTGTGTGAAGTCATAGAATGTAGGTGTGTGAACTCATAGAATGGAGGTGTGTGACGTCCCAATGGAAGTGTGTGAAGTCATAGAATGGAGGTGTGTGGAGTCACATAATCGAGATGTGTGAAGTCAAAATGGAGGTGCGTGACGTCATAAAATGTAGGTGTGTGAAGTCATAGATTGGAGGTGTGTGAAATCATAGAATGGAGGTTTGTGAAGTCACAGAATGGAGGTGTGTGAAGTCACAGAATGGAGGTGTGTGAAGTCATAGAATGGATGTTTGTGAAGTAAGAATGAAGGTGTGTGAAGTCATAGAATGGAAGTGTGTGAAGTCACAGAATGGAGGTGTGTGACGTCATAGAATGGAGCTGTGTGAATTCAGAATGGAGGTGTGTGAAGTCATCGAATGGAGGTGTGTGCAGTCATAGAATGGATGTTTCTGAAGTAGGAATGAAGGTGTGTGAAGTCATAGAATGGAGGTGTGTGAAGTCAAAATTGAGGTGTGTGAACTCAAAGGATGGAGGTGTGTGAACTCATAGAATGGAGGTGTGTGAAGTCATGGAATGGAGGTGTGTGAAGTCCAAGAATGGAGGTGTGTGAAGTCAAACAATGGAGGTGTGTGAAGTCACAGAATGGAGGTGTGTGAAGTCACAGAATGGAGGTGTGTGAAGTCAAAATGTTGGTGTGTGAATTCACAAATGGAGGTGTGTGAAGTCAGAAGGCAGCTGAGTGAAGTCATAGAAGGGAGGTGGGTGAAGGCAGAATGGAAGTGTGTGAGCTCGTAGAATGGAGGTGTGTGAAGTCAAAATGGAGGTGTGTGAAGTCAGAGAACGGTGGTTTTTGGTGTCAAAAAATGGAGGTGTGTGAAGTCATAGACTGGAGGTGTGTGAACTCAGATTGTAGGTGTGTGAAAGCACAGAAAGCAGGTGTGTCAACTCAGAAACGAGGTGTGTGAAGTTATAGAATGGAGGTGTGTGAAGTCATAGAATCGAAGTGTGTGAAATCATAGAATGGAGGTGTGTGAAGTCATAATGGAGATGTGTGAAGTCATAGAATGGAGGTGTGTGAAGTCACAATGCAGGTGTGTGAACTCATAGAATTGAGGTGGGTGAAGTCACAATGCAGGTGTGTGAATTCATAGAATGGAGGTGTGTGAAGTCATAGAATGGAGGTGGAGAAGTGACAGAATGGAGGTGTGTGAACTCATAGAATGGAGGTGTGTGAAGTCACAGAATGGTGGTGTGTGAAGTCATAGAATGGAGGGGTGTGAAGTCATAGCATGGAGGTGTGTTAAGTCATAGAATGGAGGTGTGGAAGTCACAGAATGGAGGTGTGTGAAGTCACAGAATGGAGGTGTGTGAAGTCATACAATGGAGCTGTGTGAAGTCACAGAATGGAGGGGTGAGAATTCATAGAACTGATTTGTGTGAAGTCATAGAATGGAGGTGTGTGAAGTCACATAATGGAGGTGTGTGAAGTCACAGAATGGAGGTGTGTGAAGACACAGAATGGAAGTGGGTGAACTCACAATGGAGGTGTGTGAAGTCACAGAATGGAGGTGTGTGAATTCATAGAAGGGAGGTGTGTGAAGTCATAGAATGGAGGTGTGTGAAGTCACAGAATGGAAGTGTGTGAAGTCAAAATGGAGGTGTGTGAAGTCAGAGAATGGAGGTGTGTGAAGTCACAGAATGGAGGTGTGTGAAGTCAAAATGGAGGTGTGTGAAGTCAAAGAATGGATGTGTTTGAAGTCATAGAATGGAGGTGTATGAAGTCATGGAATGTAGGTGTGTGAAGTCAAACATTGGAAGTGTGTGAAGTTACAGAATGTAGTTGTGTGAAGTCATAGAATGGAGGTGTGTGAAGTCAGAGAATGGAGGTGTGTGAAGTCACAGAAGGGAGGTGTGTGGAGTCACATAATCGAGGTGTGTGAAGTCAAAATGGAGGTGTGTGACGTCATAAAATGTAGGTGTGTGAAGTCATAGATTGGAGGTGTGTGAAATCATAGAATGGAGGTTTGTGAAGTCACAGAATGGAGGTGTGTGAAGTCATAGAATGGAGGTATGTGAAGTCAAATTGGAGGGGTGTGAAGTCGGAGAATGGAGGTGTGGGAAGTCACAGAATGGAGGTGGGTGAAGTCACAGAATGGAGGTGTGTGAAGTCAAAGAATGGAGGTGTGTGAAGTCACAGAATGGACGGGTATGATTTTATAGAATGGAGGTGTGTGAAGTCGGAGAATGGAGGTGTGTGAAGTCACAGAATGGAGCTGTGTGAAGTCACAGAATGGAGGTGTGTGAAGTCACACAATGGAGGTGTGTGAAGTCACAGAATGGAGGTGTGTGAAGTCAAAGAATGGAGGTGTGGGAAGTCATAGAATGGAGGTGTGTGAAGTCATAGAATGTATGTTTGTGAAGTAAGAATGAAGGTGTGTGAAGTCATAGAATGGAGGTGTGTGAAGTCACAGAATGGAGGTGTGTGAAGTCATAGAATGGAGGTATGTGAAGTCATAGAACGGAGTTGTGTGACGTCATATAATGGAGGTGTGTGAAGTCACATAATGGAGGTGTGTGAAGTCAGAATGGGGGTGTGAAGTCATAGAAAGGAGGTGTGGGAAGTCATAGAATGGAGGAGTGTGAAGTCATAGATTGGAGGTGAGTGAAGTCACAGATTCGAGGTTTGTGAAGTCATAGAATGGAGGTGTGTGAAGTCGAATAAAGGTGTGTGAAGTCATAGAATGTAGGTGTGTGAACTCATAGAATGGAGGTGTGTGACGTCCCAATGGAAGTGTGTGAAGTCATAGAATGGAGGTGTGTGAAGTCACAGAATGGAAGTGTGTGAAGTCAAAATGGAGGTGTGTGACGTCCTAAAATGGAGGTGTGAGAAGTCATAGAATGGAGGTGTGTGAAATCATAGAATAGAGGTTTGTGAAGTCACACAATGGAGGTGTGTGAACTCAGAATGGAGGTGTGTGAAGGCACAGAATGGAGGTGTGTGAAGTCATCGTATGAAGGTATGTGAAATCATAGAATGGAAGTGTGTGAAGTCATAGAATGGAGGTGTGCGAAGTCATACAATGAAGGTGTGTGAAGTCATAGAATGGAGGTGTGTGAAGTCACAGAAGAGAGGTGTGTGAAGTCACATAATGGAGGTGTGAGAAGTCAAAATGGAGGTGTGTGACGTCATAAAATGGAGGTGTGTGAAGTCATAGATTGGAGGTGTGTGAAATCATAGAATGGAGGTTTGTGAAGTCACAGAATGGAGGAGTGTGAAGTCATAGAATGGAGGTGTGTGATGTTACAGAACGGAGGTGTGTGAAGTCACAGAATGGAGGTGTGTGAACTCAGAATGGAGATGTGTGAAGTCACAGAATGGAGTTGTGTGAAGTCATAGAATTGAGGTGTGTGAAATCACAGAACGGAGTTGTGTGAATTCATAGAATGGAGGTGTGACATCTCAGAATGGAGGTGTGTGAAATCGCAGAATGGAGGTATGTGAGGTCACAGAATGGAGGTGTGTGAACTCACAATGCAGGTATGTGAAGTCACGGAATGGCGGTGTGTGAAGTCATAGAATGGAAGTGTGTGAAGTCATAGAATGGAGGTGTGTGAAGTCACAGAAGGGAGGTGTGTGGAGTCACATAATGGAGGTGTGTGAAGTCAAAATGGAGGTGTGTGACGTCATAAAATGTAGGTGTGTGAAGTCATAGATTGGAGGTGTGTGAAATCATAGAATGGAGGTTTGTGAAGTCACAGAATGGAGGTGTGTGAAGTCATAGAATTGTGGTGTTTGAAGTTATATATTTGAGGTGTGTGAAGTCAAAATTGATGTGTGAAGTCAAAGAATGGAGGTGTGTGAAGTCGGAGAATGGAGGTGTGTGAAGTCACAGAATGGAGGTGTGTGAAGTCATAGAATGGAGGTATGTGAAGTCAAATTGGAGGGGTGTGAAGTCGGAGACTGGAGGTGTGGGAAGTCACAGAATGGAGGTGGGTGAAGTCACAGAATGGAGGTGTGTGAAGTCAAAGAATGGAGGTGTGTGAAGTCACAGAATGGACGGGTATGATTTTATAGAATGGAGGTGTGTGAAGTCGGAGAATGGAGGTGTGTGAAGTCACAGAATGGAGCTGTGTGAAGTCACAGAATGGAGGTGTGTGAAGTCACAGAATGGAGGTGTGTGAAGTCACAGAATGGAGGTGTGTGAAGTCAAAGAATGGAGGTGTGCGAAGTCATAGAATGGAGGTGTGTGAAGTCATAGAATGTATGTTTGTGAAGTAAGAATGAAGGTGTGTGAAGTCATAGAATGGAGGTGTGTGAAGTCACAGAATGGAGGTGTGTGAAGTCATAGAATGGAGGTATGTGAAGTCATAGAACGGAGTTGTGTGACGTCATATAATGGAGGTGTGTGAAGTCACATAATGGAGGTGTGTGAAGTCAGAATGGGGGTGTGAAGTCATAGAAAGGAGGTGTGGGAAGTCATAGAATGGAGGAGTGTGAAGTCATAGATTGGAGGTGAGTGAAGTCACAGATTCGAGGTTTGTGAAGTCATAGAATGGAGGTGTGTGAAGTCGTATAAAGGTGTGTGAAGTCATAGAATGTAGGTGTGTGAACTCATAGAATGGAGGTGTGTGACGTCCCAATGGAAGTGTGTGAAGTCATAGAATGGAGGTGTGTGGAGTCACATAATCGAGGTGTGTGAAGTCAAAATGGAGGTGCGTGACGTCATAAAATGTAGGTGTGTGAAGTCATAGATTGGAGGTGTGTGAAATCATAGAATGGAGGTTTGTGAAGTCACAGAATGGAGGTGTGTGAAGTCACAGAATGGAGGTGTGTGAAGTCATAGAATGGATGTTTGTGAAGTAAGAATGAAGGTGTGTGAAGTCATAGAATGGAAGTGTGTGAAGTCACAGAATGGAGGTGTGTGACGTCATAGAATGGAGCTGTGTGAATTCAGAATGGAGGTGTGTGAAGTCATCGAATGGAGGTGTGTGCAGTCATAGAATGGATGTTTCTGAAGTAGGAATGAAGGTGTGTGAAGTCATAGAATGGAGGTGTGTGAAGTCAAAATTGAGGTGTGTGAACTCAAAGGATGGAGGTGTGTGAACTCATAGAATGGAGGTGTGTGAAGTCATGGAATGGAGGTGTGTGAAGTCCAAGAATGGAGGTGTGTGAAGTCAAACAATGGAGGTGTGTGAAGTCACAGAATGGAGGTGTGTGAAGTCACAGAATGGAGGTGTGTGAAGTCAAAATGTTGGTGTGTGAATTCACAAATGGAGGTGTGTGAAGTCAGAAGGCAGCTGAGTGAAGTCATAGAAGGGAGGTGGGTGAAGGCAGAATGGAAGTGTGTGAGCTCGTAGAATGGAGGTGTGTGAAGTCAAAATGGAGGTGTGTGAAGTCAGAGAACGGTGGTTTTTGGTGTCAAAAAATGGAGGTGTGTGAAGTCATAGACTGGAGGTGTGTGAACTCAGATTGTAGGTGTGTGAAAGCACAGAAAGCAGGTGTGTCAACTCAGAAACGAGGTGTGTGAAGTTATAGAATGGAGGTGTGTGAAGTCATAGAATCGAAGTGTGTGAAATCATAGAATGGAGGTGTGTGAAGTCATAATGGAGATGTGTGAAGTCATAGAATGGAGGTGTGTGAAGTCACAATGCAGGTGTGTGAACTCATAGAATTGAGGTGGGTGAAGTCACAATGCAGGTGTGTGAATTCATAGAATGGAGGTGTGTGAAGTCATAGAATGGAGGTGGAGAAGTGACAGAATGGAGGTGTGTGAACTCATAGAATGGAGGTGTGTGAAGTCACAGAATGGTGGTGTGTGAAGTCATAGAATGGAGGGGTGTGAAGTCATAGCATGGAGGTGTGTTAAGTCATAGAATGGAGGTGTGGAAGTCACAGAATGGAGGTGTGTGAAGTCACAGAATGGAGGTGTGTGAAGTCATACAATGGAGCTGTGTGAAGTCACAGAATGGAGGGGTGAGAATTCATAGAACTGATTTGTGTGAAGTCATAGAATGGAGGTGTGTGAAGTCACATAATGGAGGTGTGTGAAGTCACAGAATGGAGGTGTGTGAAGACACAGAATGGAAGTGGGTGAACTCACAATGGAGGTGTGTGAAGTCACAGAATGGAGGTGTGTGAATTCATAGAAGGGAGGTGTGTGAAGTCATAGAATGGAGGTGTGTGAAGTCACAGAATGGAAGTGTGTGAAGTCAAAATGGAGGTGTGTGAAGTCAGAGAATGGAGGTGTGTGAAGTCACAGAATGGAGGTGTGTGAAGTCAAAATGAAGGTGTGTGAATTCAAAGAATGGATGTGTTTGAAGTCATAGAATGGAGGTGTATGAAGTCATGGAATGTAGGTGTGTGAAGTCAAACATTGGAAGTGTGTGAAGTTACAGAATGTAGTTGTGTGAAGTCATAGAATGGAGGTGTGTGAAGTCAGAGAATGGAGGTGTGTGAAGTCACAGAAGGGAGGTGTGTGGAGTCACATAATCGAGGTGTGTGAAGTCAAAATGGAGGTGTGTGACGTCATAAAATGTAGGTGTGTGAAGTCATAGATTGGAGGTGTGTGAAATCATAGAATGGAGGTTTGTGAAGTCACAGAATGGAGGTGTGTGAAGTCATAGAATGGAGGTATGTGAAGTCAAATTGGAGGGGTGTGAAGTCGGAGAATGGAGGTGTGGGAAGTCACAGAATGGAGGTGGGTGAAGTCACAGAATGGAGGTGTGTGAAGTCAAAGAATGGAGGTGTGTGAAGTCACAGAATGGACGGGTATGATTTTATAGAATGGAGGTGTGTGAAGTCGGAGAATGGAGGTGTGTGAAGTCACAGAATGGAGCTGTGTGAAGTCACAGAATGGAGGTGTGTGAAGTCACACAATGGAGGTGTGTGAAGTCACAGAATGGAGGTGTGTGAAGTCAAAGAATGGAGGTGTGGGAAGTCATAGAATGGAGGTGTGTGAAGTCATAGAATGTATGTTTGTGAAGTAAGAATGAAGGTGTGTGAAGTCATAGAATGGAGGTGTGTGAAGTCACAGAATGGAGGTGTGTGAAGTCATAGAATGGAGGTATGTGAAGTCATAGAACGGAGTTGTGTGACGTCATATAATGGAGGTGTGTGAAGTCACATAATGGAGGTGTGTGAAGTCAGAATGGGGGTGTGAAGTCATAGAAAGGAGGTGTGGGAAGTCATAGAATGGAGGAGTGTGAAGTCATAGATTGGAGGTGAGTGAAGTCACAGATTCGAGGTTTGTGAAGTCATAGAATGGAGGTGTGTGAAGTCGAATAAAGGTGTGTGAAGTCATAGAATGTAGGTGTGTGAACTCATAGAATGGAGGTGTGTGACGTCCCAATGGAAGTGTGTGAAGTCATAGAATGGAGGTGTGTGAAGTCACAGAATGGAAGTGTGTGAAGTCAAAATGGAGGTGTGTGACGTCCTAAAATGGAGGTGTGAGAAGTCATAGAATGGAGGTGTGTGAAATCATAGAATAGAGGTTTGTGAAGTCACACAATGGAGGTGTGTGAACTCAGAATGGAGGTGTGTGAAGGCACAGAATGGAGGTGTGTGAAGTCATCGTATGAAGGTATGTGAAATCATAGAATGGAAGTGTGTGAAGTCATAGAATGGAGGTGTGCGAAGTCATACAATGAAGGTGTGTGAAGTCATAGAATGGAGGTGTGTGAAGTCACAGAAGAGAGGTGTGTGAAGTCACATAATGGAGGTGTGAGAAGTCAAAATGGAGGTGTGTGACGTCATAAAATGGAGGTGTGTGAAGTCATAGATTGGAGGTGTGTGAAATCATAGAATGGAGGTTTGTGAAGTCACAGAATGGAGGAGTGTGAAGTCATAGAATGGAGGTGTGTGATGTTACAGAACGGAGGTGTGTGAAGTCACAGAATGGAGGTGTGTGAACTCAGAATGGAGATGTGTGAAGTCACAGAATGGAGTTGTGTGAAGTCATAGAATTGAGGTGTGTGAAATCACAGAACGGAGTTGTGTGAATTCATAGAATGGAGGTGTGACATCTCAGAATGGAGGTGTGTGAAATCGCAGAATGGAGGTATGTGAGGTCACAGAATGGAGGTGTGTGAACTCACAATGCAGGTATGTGAAGTCACGGAATGGCGGTGTGTGAAGTCATAGAATGGAAGTGTGTGAAGTCATAGAATGGAGGTGTGTGAAGTCACAGAAGGGAGGTGTGTGGAGTCACATAATGGAGGTGTGTGAAGTCAAAATGGAGGTGTGTGACGTCATAAAATGTAGGTGTGTGAAGTCATAGATTGGAGGTGTGTGAAATCATAGAATGGAGGTTTGTGAAGTCACAGAATGGAGGTGTGTGAAGTCATAGAATTGTGGTGTTTGAAGTTATATATTTGAGGTGTGTGAAGTCAAAATTGATGTGTGAAGTCAAAGAATGGAGGTGTGTGAAGTCGGAGAATGGAGGTGTGTGTAGTCACAGAATGGAGCTGTGTGAAGTCACACAATGGAGGTGTGTGAAGTCACAGAATGGAGTTGTGTGAAGTCACAGAATGGAGGTGTGTGAAGTCACAGAATGGAGGTGTGTGAAGTCACAGAATGGAGGTGTGTGAACTCAGAACGGAGGTTTGTGAAGTCACAGAATAGAGGTGTGTGAAGTCATAGAGTGGAAGTGTGTGAAGTCATAGAATGGAGGTGTGTGAAGTCAGAATGGAGATGTGTGAAGTCACCGAATGGAGTTGTGTGAACTCAGAATGGAGATGTGTGAAGTCACAGAATGGAGGTTTGTGAAGTCATAGAATGGAGGTGTGGGAAGTCATAGAATGTATGATTCTGAAGTAAAAATGAAGGTGTGTGAAGTCATAGAAAGAGGTGTGGGAAGTCATAGAATGGAGGAATGTAAAGTCACAGAATGCAGGCGAGTGAAGTCACAGATTCGAGGTCTGTGAAGTCATAGAATGGAGGTGTGTGATATCACAATGGAGGTGTGTGAAGTCATAGAATGGAGGTGTGTGAAGTCAGAATGGAGGTGTGTGAACTCATAGAATGGAGGTGTGTGACGTCACAATGGAAGTGTGTGAAGTCATAGAATGGAGGTGTGTGAAGTCATAGAATGGAGGTGTGTGAAGTCATAGAATGGAGGTGTGTGAAGTCAGAATGGAGGTGTGTGAACTCACAGAATGGAGGTGTGTGTCATCACAATGGAAGTGTGTGAAGTCATAGAATGGAGGTGTGTGAAGTCATAGAATGGAGGTGTGTGATATCATATAATGGAGGTGTGTGAAGTCACAGAATGGAGGTGTGTGAAGTCAGAATGGAGGTGTGAAGTCATAGAATAGAGGTGGGTGAAGTCATAGAAAGGAGGTGTGGGAAGTCAGAGAATGGAGGTGTGTGAAATCATAGAATGGATGTTTCTGAAGTAAGAATGAAGGTGTGTGAAGTCATAGAATGGAGGTGTGTGAAGTCACAGAATGCAGGTGTGTGAAGTCAGAATAGAGGTGTGCGAAGTCATAGAATGGAGGTGTGTGAAGTCACAGAATGCAGGTGTGTGAAGTCATAGAATGGAAGTGTGTGAAGCCAGAATGGAGGTGTGTGAACTCATAGAATGGAGGTGTATGAAGTCACAATGGAGGTGTGTGAAGTCACAGAATGGAGGTGTGTGAAGTCACAGAATGGAGGTGTGTGAAGTCATAGAATGGATGTTTGTGAAGTAAGAATGAAGGTGTGTGAAGTCATAGAATGGAAGTGTGTGAAGTCACAGAATGGAGGTGTGTGACGTCATAGAATGGAGCTGTGTGAATTCAGAATGGAGGTGTGTGAAGTCATCGAATGGAGGTGTGTGCAGTCATAGAATGGATGTTTCTGAAGTAGGAATGAAGGTGTGTGAAGTCATAGAATGGAGGTGTGTGAAGTCAAAATTGAGGTGTGTGAACTCAAAGGATGGAGGTGTGTGAACTCATAGAATGGAGGTGTGTGAAGTCATGGAATGGAGGTGTGTGAAGTCCAAGAATGGAGGTGTGTGAAGTCAAACAATGGAGGTGTGTGAAGTCACAGAATGGAGGTGTGTGAAGTCACAGAATGGAGGTGTGTGAAGTCAAAATGTTGGTGTGTGAATTCACAAATGGAGGTGTGTGAAGTCACAAGGCAGCTGAGTGAAGTCATAGAAGGGAGGTGGGTGAAGGCAGAATGGAAGTGTGTGAGCTCGTAGAATGGAGGTGTGTGAAGTCAAAATGGAGGTGTGTGAAGTCAGAGAACGGTGGTTTTTGGTGTCAAAAAATGGAGGTGTGTGAAGTCATAGACTGGAGGTGTGTGAACTCAGATTGTAGGTGTGTGAAAGCACAGAAAGCAG